>JAPYZE010000997.1:0-61610 GCA_030522805.1 Leptomastidea abnormis
GACTCGCGCGAAACTCTCTTTCCTCACCTCAACATTAATAGTTCCGCCTCAGCTAAGATACATAAAGAAGCTAATAAGTATCACGAAGAAGAGAGTAGAGTAGAGAATTATATATATTTTCGAAGCTGCAATTTCTTCTTTTTTTTTTTTATTTTTACTTCTGCAAAGCACCTGGACCTTTGATTGTCAGCGTCAATATTGACGAACGGAGTAGGTAAGAAAAAAAAATTCATTTCTTTGACTTTTTTTTTTTTTAACAAACTCATCGGCATGTCTGAATTTCCCTAGTGAATGGAAAAAGAGAGAGAGAAAGAGAAAAGAAGGAAAATGATAAATTCCAGAACATTAACAAAGAAGAGTTACAGTTTGTAATTAACTGTTAGCCTGATATCCGTGTTTGAAGAATACGAGCCCTCTTTCCTTCTCTTCCCATTACAAAAGTAAAGCTATCGCAGAGTGAAAAGTAGAACGTATTAGCTCTTTTACTTTTTTTTTTACTCCATAGATCACTCTAAAGTGTAATTGCAAGTAAACACCGATGAAAGATACCATTGTAAAATGTAAGTGTAAGAAAAAGAAAAATTTTTCATTACAATTTTCTTAAGTAAACACACAACGAATATAATCCCCACACTTGTTTCTTATTTTTTTTTCTCTTTACTTCTATTGCTATAGTTTCTTTTTTTTTTTTTAAAGCGATACTCATCGTACTTTAAAGAAAACCGCAAGCGTAGCAAAGCAAACGAAGCTTTTGCTCTTCTTCGATAAACAAAGGAGTAACGCTTGGAAAAGCACAGTATGTACGTGTATTATACACGTTGAAAAGAATATACGCTTCGACTATATATCCGTTCAAACAGAGCAAATAAGAGGGTATATTCTTAGTTTATATAGATATAAATATACACATAGCGAAGCGAAGCGAAGCTTGATAGTGGATATAGCTGAGTTTAAAATTTGATGACACTTAGAAACAAGAGACTTTTCGATGTGCTGTGGTCCTTGTCGTCGTCGTCTCTTGGTGTGATATCAATATTGTGTGGTATGGTACACTTACGGGAAAAAAAATGAAAAGAAAAAAAGGATGTTGTATTATAAGGGTTGAATCGAAAGCGATAGAAAAAAAAAAGAGAAAATAAAGAAAACAATAAGACAATGCTTTTTGTCTCTAGTGTGTTTTCTTCTTATTTTTCTTTTCTCTTCTTTATTTATTTATTTTTTTTTTATCATAAATTTGTGACTTTAAAAGCAAAATGTGCTATTTACTTTATTATACATCGTAATCAATGAATATATTTATCGGTTATATTGTAGGAAAATGTGTAGTACCGAGAAATATGATTGTTTTTGAAAACTATATAATGAGGTCGATATAGCTATAAATATAAACATACTTTGTCACGTAGAGGTAATATTTACTATTTAACTATGCATTTATAAACGAAGATAAATGTGTACGCTTTCCACTTTTAGAGATAATAGTTAAAAACAGTGTATTAAATTTTATTACAATTTTATATCACAATTTTTTTTTATTGCGAAAACTATGAAAAGCTAATTGTGTATGTCAAATAAAATAAAATTCAAGAGAAAATATCGATAAAATAATCAAATATATACACGAAATCCATTAGTAATTAAATAACATGTTGTAAAACATCGTGTTGCAATAGAAGGGGGCATAGGGTCAGACATGCTCGATTAAGTTAAAATCAAATGCAAAGTATATTAAAGGACTAAACGCATCAATTGATTTCCCAACAAATTGAATTTGAACATATATTGCGGCCAGGCCTCGGGCGTGTCATTAGGATCCTTGCGTGAATTTAGCATGTGAATTTAACGGCGAAACCGTTAAAATAAGTCTTTTTCATTTATCCTGTTAATTTGATTTGTGACTTTAATGTGCGTATCACGTTTGGTTTTGTATTTTATTTTTATAATTTATAAAAACTGTATTATTAGTTGTAATAATTCAAGTTATTTTTATTACCAATAAAAATATTATAAATTTTATAAAATTTCTCGTTATCAAACTTTTTACATTATATTTGAAAAAAAAAACTCATTGGCAATTATAATGAATAAATCTTCAAAAATAGTTGAAAGCTTGCAAAAGAAATACGATACTCTTTGAATCGACTTCGCTAATAAGAGCGAAATATTTGAAATGGAATCTACAGAGAATATCAACTTGCAGAAGCGGAATCCTACTGATGCTATGTAAAAAAAAAAAAGAAAAAAATGAGATTATGCCAATCAGGTCGAGGTAATTCGTAATTCCACAAATCGTGATGATAAAAAAGAAAAATCTTGTTTTCTGGTTCATGATATACCCTGAGATTGCATCGATACTAAGAAATATTATTCTCGTTAAAGTTATTAATATTAATACCTGAAAAATTCAGTGTGTTTATTAAATATTCAATAATGAAGTATTTCCCAGGAGTCAATTTTTGGGAGTATCTTCACGCAAAAATAATAAAAAAAAAAAAGTAAATAAAAAGTTGTATCGTTGAAGCAACATTTTTTCGTAATTTATCGGTAAAGTTAGTCTTCGTGGCGCAGCTGTTTGCCAAACGCCAAGTTAAAAACTCCACAGCTATTCAAGTAATTCCTTGCAAAATACATGGCTGCACTAAGTATTAATCATGCCCCAGTGAATTTTACTTAACCTCCCTGAAGAAGAGGATGAAGAAGAAGAAAGTTTTTGAATACATTAGAGCTGGCAACTGACAATAAATATCGATCCGTTATAACATAAAACTAATTAATTTCGACGTTTTGCCAAACTTTCATCAAGACATGAGCGGATTGGCGGAGAGAGAAAGAGAATATAAGAGAGAAAAGCCTTTGATCTATAAAGTATAAAATTAACTTACTGCAGCGTGGCTGGCTTTGTTATCAGACTTTGTATAGGTTTGGATGTTAGTCTATTTTGAAACAGCACGTGCAAGCGAATTGTTTGCGAGATAAGCATAAACTTGCCACAAACAACAAAAGATAATAAAAAAATAAATAAATAAAAATGTAATGCATAAATCTTGCCCGTATAAATAATAAACGTAAGTTACTTTTGAGCAGTTGTGAATTCGGATGGGTAGATAGAAAATTATTTTATTTTGAAATCTTACTTTTTAGACTTGCAAAAATAAAACTAACCCTTTGTGTTTTAAGCTTTTCAAACGTTTTACGAGTATATTATAAAGCTGGCTTGGAAAATTAATTTATACTCTGTTTTAATAAATAATGCAAAGCTGCTTAAAACATTTTAGATATACATACAGTATGTATTTTACCGGAAATATAAAGCAGCAGATGGGAAATATAATTTTAGTAAACGAGGTAGTAGCAGTTAGTAGTAGGTGAGTTTTGTCATGAGAAATCTACAAAGTACCATTTGTAATAAGTAAATGTTTGTAAAATCGGATTGAAAGATAATACATACGAACTAAGATCTTTATCCCTTGCAACAGATTAACGAATAGAAATAAAGCTATCTTTTTTATTCAGCTTAATTTTAATTATTTAGAGATATTAATTTTAATTTTGTTTAAATAAACTTTGATATGTATCTTTTGACATTTTCAAGGATTTCCGTGATGCTGTGTATTGATCCGTTGGAAGCGAATCAAAGCGATAACGCAAGAGAGACCCACCAGTTGCTTTGTCGCGGAGTCGTGAATTCTCTTAGTAGGTCAGCCCCGTTTGTGCGATAACACTTTGACTGTGTGTGCTGCTTCATTTGATTTGGAAACTATGTTGACGCACAACTGCTTTAAGAATTTTTGTCTGTATTAGACGGATTTTTTTTTATACAGGTAGCTTTGATTTTATTTAAAAATAAATTAAAATTAATAAAGTAACTATTATTTTTTATCGTATGAGCGATTAAAAATATAATAGGAGAAGAAAAAAATCGATTATATGCGTTCATTGTTTCACAAGACCTTTTATCTTTGAAATATTTTTTTTAATTTATTCAAGCCTCAGTTCTTGGAATAAAAATGCATTAAAGTCTTGATTGTTAAATGTGAAAGGTAAAAATATAAAAAAAATTTATCAAAAAATTTTTCTCAAAGTACGTAGTAAAAATTAAATAAATTAATTTTTATACAATTCACTAATATTTATTTCATCTTTTTCGTAATATTTTTTTTCAAACAAACCTATACAACTAGTAGAATAAAGTTAATCTTCTTTGCATAAGATCGTTATAAATGTATAAACAGATTATTATTAAAAGCATTTTAAAAGGCAGCAAACATTTTTATATCTAAGTAACGCTCTGTGAAAGTAGATTTTTCGTTCTATATGCGCTTCTGTAAAAGAGAAAAAAAAAAGAACCTTTAAGGTAAGATTAAAAATTCTCCTGAGATTTGAATGAAAATGAACCACGTGATTACGTTGCTATACAATCAAAAAACGCTGCTGCTGCTGCAAAAAAGAAAAAAACTAAATAAAAAGTATATTAAAAAAAAATAGTTTTTATCGACTGTAATTTTTTTTGAAAATGTTTAAAAGAAACAATTAAAACAATTTTGTTGATTGACAGTATCTTCTTATTCTCGTGACTGCACTAAGAGCGCGAGAGAGAGAGAGAGAGCGAGAGAGAGTACAAGAATCATGTCTCTATTGTCGTGATCTCGTGAGAGCTCGAGACAATACATTCATTGTTGGAATATCGCTCTTGGATGCATATTGCTTTTTCTTCTTACAATTTCTCTTCGCGCCTCAATCCTTTCCCAGTAACTTGTTAGACAACATTTATGAATATACTTGCTCAAGGCACATACTTGTTTAGATGATACACCTAAATCTTACAAATTTTTCAATTTTATTTTTACTATTAAAATATTGCACATTTCTAATACCAATATTAACATAAATATTAAAAAAAAAAAAAAATTATTAAAAACAATACCTAAAAAAAAATTATCATTTCTATGACAATTCAAGAATTGACTAAAAAAAAAATAAAGAAAAAAAAGTAAGCAGTATTTCTAGAGCCAGCGAAGTATAAAAAACATCTTTTTACTTCCATCTTCCTCCTCTCGAAGTAAAACTCAGCTCTGTCATGATAACGCTTGGATATTGCAAGTAAAGAATATAAGCGAACAGCCAGTTTTACGCTGTGAGTTTTCTTGCAGCTCACTCGAGCGCACGCACGCGTATATATACATGTATATACCTATAAAAAAAAACCATAAGAGCATGCGCTAAAGGAACATATACCCGACTGGTTTTTCTCTCTTTTTTTCTCTCTCTCTTTTTTTTCTCCCTGTTAACCGGCCTTAGCACTGCACTCACGTAAATAGCGACAGGCTTTGTACTGTAGCCCGGAAAAGATTTTCCATCTCCCTGTACATGTGTGAGTAATGTTATAACATATACATATTCTCACCAAGCAACACGTGGCGTTATACTGCGTATACCTACTACTCGTTAACTTGCATGTCGTGACTATGCGGATTTACTTCTTTTTTTTTTAATTTTTATTTTTAATTATTTAAATGTGTTATTCTTTTTTACTCTAACTATATGCAAATGAATAAATTCTTTTATTTTTTATTTTAAAATAAGGGGTTTTTCGATGAAATATTTCCATGAAAATTGAAAAGGCAAACATTGAGTGACAATGGATACTAGATAGAATTGTTGCAAACAAATCCATTGTTTGACGGTAAAATCAATAATGGAAGAATTCTTTGATATTGCAAAAAAAAAATATTTTTTTTTTGGACGAGTAGAATGTATAGCTTGATTTTCGAGACAATTTTGAGTATCCAAGCACGTACAGAGACCAAACGATGAATTTCAACGAGATTATTAGGCTGACCTGAAAACACCGCAGCAACCGCAATAATTTCGTCAATCATGTCAATCAAATTCTACTCTCCATAACCAAAAGTCAAACAATATTTCATTTCAAAATTTAAACAACAAAAATATCAACTCAAAAAATAAAAAAAAAAGAATCTCATATTTTTAACCCTTTACAGTAACCTAAATAAGCGTTCAAACTCAATCGCACATAATGCACCCACAAAATAGCTATACACAACAATATCATAACATCATTTTCCCTTAAAAGTTACTTCCTAAACTTTAGTCAATAAATACAATAGCAATAAAAGCCGATATAAAAGTCTGTTTATAAAAAAAAAAAAAATGATTGCACTCATATATAGACAACAAAAATATTTGCAATATAATTATAAAGCCCACCATCAAGCGGTTATTGAGTTTATGCAGGCTAGGTCGGTCGGTCGGTCGGTTGGTTGTTGAAAGGCCGTTTTGTCCTAAATTGCATGGGCGAGGAAAACTTAATGGCGGCTGAAGGAGAGAAAGAGAGAGAGAAGAGGGTTGTTGCCTATATGTGTGTATGTGTGTATATTCCACTCGCGTTCAATATACACGGATCGACGATCGCCGAAGTGAGTGAGTGAGAGAGAAAAGGGCAAAGGGGAAGCTCGAGTAAAGCCGTGTCAACCCTCACTGCAAAATCAAACCCTCTCTCCCTTTTACCTTCCCAAAGAGTTTGCTTTTGCAAATGCAAGTCAATATACATTCATCCATCCATCCATCCGTACCCCCTCGCACCTCCACCCTTTTCCTGTGTGGCATTTGAACACACACACACACACACACACACACACACATTATTCGTATACATATCAGTTCGAATTCAATGAGTTGCGCTTTTGATAATACGAATTTCGATTATTACCCATACTGCTATACGAGAATTTAATAAAAACAATTTTAACTGTAATAAGCAAGCGTCCAGCATTTCAAATTCACAACTATAAAAATAAAAAAAAAAAAAATACTAGGTGTTAGAGGCAACAGTGCATTGCAAGCTTATATTCCCTAGACGTTATTCCTATGGGACGATAAAGAGAAGAGTGTATTATACGAAGAAACGCACGTGGAAAAGAGAATTTAGCGAAAACCTGGAAAAATATGTATATATACCTACATGGTCGAGGATATAACGAGCCATCTTTCTCACCCTCATTTTCTGGTAACTAAATTTTTGTGTTTATCGGTGTATATTAAACGCTAAAGGGAAAAGAGAAAGGTTGGGCTAGGTATAGCCACTATGTGCGTGTGTATACCCGCACCCAAGGATTATTGCGTTATCTCATTTTCTCCCTGGCTTCGCGGTATGTATATGCTGCTACTACTGGACTATACACATTATTATTTTAAACGAGTTATTTTATATTTGCCTTTGTATGTATCAAGTTCGTTAGTTATACGAGCGTTTAAAGCTTTATTGACCTCATGTTAATTTTGACTTTAGTTTGAGAATCAAGCTTTCAAGAGTTTTATTATTATTTGTTTAATCTTTCATGACAGTTTTATTATTCAAGATTTAATTTTAATTAAATTTCTAAAATTAAAAAATCGTATAAAATAAAATAAAATAAAATTTTCAAAATAACTTTTTCAATTTCATTTTAAAAATAGTAAAAGTTGGCAACTCTGTTTTTCCGATTCGTTCAAGCAGTAGACTAAACGATGTCTTTTACTTTCCGATCAAGTATCAGTATATTCTCAAATGACAATAAACTTTCCTTGGCATCACTTACATTTCAAAATTGGCACTCGAAACAGCTTCAACCATCCCTCAAAATTTGCAAGTACCCCAATATACCCTTATTATAATGCTACTCGATGTATTGATCGATCGATCGATCATAGTATATAACTAAATATCTTCGTTGTAATTTCTGTACATCGAACTACGTCATTTCCTCCTTGAAATACAAAATCATAACGTCTATAAACTGCCACTTATCTTAAATATTGATCTTTCTTGACTTTTAGCTTTATCTATGTATATCTACCTATACATCGAATAAAGATGGAATGCTTACACAATTTTCCGCTTGCCAAATTTCTTGAAAGCTTTCATTTGTCTATATAGCCTTCGTCATTATGTTATTGCGGACACCTTTGAAAATGGCTTTTCGATGACTTTGCAAAGTTTGACTGGATAGGAGAAAGCAAATAATGTATGTGTGTGTGTGTGGTTAGGTCAGAAATGCATGTAGGGCGAAAATTTCGAAAATGCCATTTTCCACGAGAATTACGATGTAGCCAGTTATATAGGATATATAGTAAGAGGGTATATATATAAGCGAGTGGTCTTAGCCTCGTTATAGGAGCTTACTCAGTGTGGATATCTACAAGGATATTTGCCAGGGTCATGATGTCATTAGAGCGACACATTACTCCTGGATGGTTTGACAATATCTGTACCTAAAGCTTACGTCCGCACCTGTTCCTATTATTACTCCTATATATGTACGTAATAGCGATAAGGGCCTCATCAAAATTCCTCGCTGCTGATGCGTATATATATTTCCTTACGATGAATTTCCCTCTCTACCTTATTTACCCATCTCACTCTCTCTCTCTCTCTTCTTCAAATCTGAATTCTACAATTTTTGAGAAATACTTTCTTTCTAACTTTTAAATTTTATTGGGTGAGCAAGATCTCTTTGCCCCAGAGCAAATATTACACTTTTCCACACGTATTTTTCACCCCTTTTCTGTCGTAAAATTCACGCACCAATAAAGTTGTACAATCGATTCCTGCAATATATAACAGTTGTAAGTGAGTTGAAAGTTTATTTCGAAAAAATTGTCGTTTAATAAAATATTTTTTTTCGTTTTATTTTTAACTTAAGCAAAATAATTAATTATTAGAATATTAGTTTCCTTGTTGTTACAAGATAGATAAATAAAGAAGTTAAAAATATTATTTGAGTAAAAAAATAACAAAAATATTTTCATAGAACGATACAAGAAATGATAAGAATGTCCTTGATACCGGATTAAATTTAAGACTTGCCATCTAAAAAATGCCAAGATATGAAACAACAAATTTAGATTTTAAGTTGACACCAGGAGGCTATACATAATATACTTATCTTTGCTTAGACTGTATAGTTGGTATAGGAATATGGAAAGCTATGTAAGAGATTTGGTCATGGAGCGTGAGAAGTTTGGACTGGGGGGATAATAACAAGTTTTGAAATCTTAAGATTGTTTGCCAAGTTTAATATATATAATTTATTCGTCTCACGATTTTCAACATAATTGCTTATTTTACAAAGTATTTTCATTTAAAACTAATGTATTTCAATATTGCGATTAATTTATTTACTGAAACAAAATTATTCAGCAATAAAAAATAAATTTAGTAAACAAATTGTTCATTGTTACTTTTAATTTTTTTATGAACAACAGCTTAATTCAATTTGATGAAAAAGCTTTCAAAACTACATATTCACACTCATACCATATAATTCATCAAAATAAATTCAACAAGCTTTTAAAATTAATTATATTTGCACGATTGAGTCTTGCTTAAAAGCAATAAAAATTAACGCTAAAATTTTGCCCTGTCATCGCATTACTAACCACTCGTATTCTCTCTCTCACTCACTCTTTCTTTTCTCTCTTTTTTCGCGATCAATTCAAATCGGACGTTTATTGAAAATTTTTGCTACGTTCAAACACGTCATTTCTCTCATACGAGCTTGAGCTTTCAATAACTACAGTTATATATGACGAGAAAAGCCTGTAATGCTTTTTCTCACAGGCAAAATAGCAAGCTTTCGCGACTTATAGTTGACACGTCGTCGCGCATCTGGCTGCTGTCACACAAGGCGTGAAAGAGAACTATTATGCAACAGAGCGATATTTCGAAGCTTTAAACGTCAAGCAGCTTTACAAACTCTTTCTCTCTCTCTCTCTCTCTCTCTCTCTCTCTTTCTCTCTATCTTTCCTAGCCTCAAGACTCGAAACGCGCTTTTGCAAATTGAGAAAATTTGCATGAAAATTGAACGCGTGTGCCAAGTGCTAGCTCTCACTCGCTTAAAGCAGAGAAAGAGAGAGAGAGAGAGAGAGAGAGAGAGAGCGAGAAGGCCCGCGGCAAAAGTAACCAAGCTTATGCTAGCTTGGCTTTCTATACATACATACGTACATACATATACATTCACACGCCTTCTGCGCTTCCGACTGAAATTTACAAGCGCAAGCTTAAATTCCGCTTGAAATATTCAAAGCATACGGAGCTTGAGGTGAGTTAGCCTCTTCCACCGATAAAACCAATTCCCAAAGCTGCAAGCTCAACTTACACACTCGTACGATCTCTCTCTCTTTCTCTCTCAAGGCTTCGTAAGACTCGTTAAGATTAGTGCTTGCGGGGGATCGAGCTTACTTTAAATTCAGGTGACTATGTCGAGGTTATTCGCGAATAAAAAATTATACAAGATCGAAATTGAACAAAGTGGTGGATAAACGAAAGCTTTTTGTGATGAGAATGAAGTCAGTCATTTCGTACGAAAACGCCCAAGGTTCTAAAAACTAAATGCCGATGAGAGAGTTGAGTTTGCTTCGAAATCGCTTCTGGACTTTGATTTTGTTTTGCTTCGGACTTTCATGCAAACATCAACGGACTATGTTAAATATTTAGCCACCAGAGCAGCTTATCGGTCGGATGATGTTCGGGAGTGAATAAACGGCCGTGGGTATTTTGCAATTAACGGACAGGCTTGATCGAGAGAGATAGAGATGGAGAGATAGAGAGAGAGTATGAGCTTGCAAGCACGCGCGACCACCTGGAACCCAATAGCTCGATACGTTCACGCGTCCTAATTTAACACTACGATTATCGGAAGAAGAATGGCACGTATAGGAATGAGCCATGATGAGAATGTTAATCGATCTCTATTTATGCTTTTATCTTTCTATCAAGCTGATTGCGGTAATTGAAGGCACGTATGGATTTTTGAATGGAAAAAAAATATATGAATATATACAGAGAGCTTGATATATAGGTAAAGAGTTAGATTTCAAGGAAAGGGAGGAGGGGGAATATACATATATGACAAGTGATATGTTTGTCTTTAGTTGCTTCAAATTTCTCGTATATCTATTTGGTATCCTTTGACGCTTTAGATTTAATGAGGGAGATGCGGTGTTATATATGCGCATGTCTATGTGAGAGATATATGCGTGATGAAAAAATTTTTTTAATTAAAAATTATCGGTTCACAAGGCTTGATGTTCCTTTTAACAGGCTGCATAATTTCGAATTAAAAAATATAATAATATTTAATTATATATAGTTATATTTGTAGAGGTTTTATGGTTATAAAACTTCTTTTTTTTATACGAGAAAATTCCTGGAATATTTTTCTTTATATAACGAATTTTTTTTTTACCTGTAATCCTGAAGTATTCCCGACCAAAATATTTCGGATATATCGGAATTTTATATTGACAGAGCAGAAAAATAAAACAAAGGGAATAAAAAAGAATATAAATTTTTGAAGATAAAAAATTCGTGGAATTTGATCATTTGTATGGAAATATTTACTTTTGAAAAGAGTTGATGAGTATACAAATGTGTGAATACTGGGTGAAACATAGTGAAAATTATAATGTTATTAAGGTTTCCCTTTACGTCGTGGGTTATGTACATGCTGTAATGTCGGTTGCTTTCAGAGCCAACACAAAAGCTTTTTCTCCATTTAGCTTGTACGATATCAGCCTACTATGTGTATCCCTCAAACTTGTATTCTTTTTAATCAATGTAGACTATAAAAAAATACAAAAAAAAAAATAGTTGGGGATATTTGATTGATGTCTTTTTAGGTCGATTAATCATCGTTAGTCTACAAATAAAATTCTATAAGACAAATCAAACAAAAGAAACATCTTTATATGTCTCTTATCGAATTGAAAGTCGTGAAATACAGAAAGAGAGAAAAAAAGAGAGCTTGCAGATGAAAAAGCAAACGGACCCAAATATAATACGTAAAGCTTTTTCACGAGCGTCAGATGCACGTGCATTCGCAAAAATTTAGGCAATAAAAAAAGAAAAAAAGATAAAAAAGGTATATCTATATATATATATATATATATATATATATATATATAAGCCATGCAATTTCGTAGTTTACATTAAATGAACTCACGATCTGTCAACGACACACATGTGCACATCGTTTTGACGTCACGTTACATTTGCAGATTTACTTTGCGGACAGCCAAAAATTTATTTCGACCATCATCGTCATTGATTCGAGAAAACGAATGCTCTCATTTTTTTTGTTTTTGTTTTTTGTTTTATGAAGTTCGAATGAAAACGACAGCTGAGTTGTATATGACAAATGAGTAACGGTACATATAAAAAAAAATAAAAGTTTCATATATATTGCAACCGCAACATTTGTTTTTTGGAACTTGAAAAAACATTGCTCGACCCAGTTTTGATGTGTTGAATATAAAATATGCATGACTGATTAATAAGTTCGATGGCAGTTTTTTAGTGAGATATATTTTATTTTTAATATGTATTGATTTTCGTATATGCTAACACTAGAATACTTGGTAAACATAATATCGGGGTAACATTAATTTTGATATCTGTGACATTGATATCTTTCTTGCATTAAGTTTACACGAAATCCTCAAGAGACTAAGATTGTTGTACTCAAGAGTATTACAACGGATAAGTCAAATTTATGTTTATGCGGTGTTTGCTACCGAACAGAAATAAGCCGTCTATTTACGTAGTTTACTCTGCATATTTATATACGTATCAGCATAAATATTAACAATGTAACAGTTAATATTGACGATATAAATCAAAGACACGCGTATATGTGATTTTTATTTTCAACTATTTACAATCAAGTATTTTATAGTATCCTTATTATTATTATTTTTTTTCATATAACAACTTTAATAATCTTAATAAATGTCTAAAAAATGAAAGCTAATGTTTCGCATACTGTCCGGGAAGTTTTGCTCCATCGATTTTAGATGAAAAGCCACCGATCAATGTCAGCGTCTGTGGTCGTCGTTATGCCCATACCTATTTTCTTCCCCTCCTATATTAGCCCCCTTCGATTCTTTTCTGATGGTTTGATCAGAATAGCAGCAGGGGAATGAGAAAAAGAGGTTCCCTCTTTTTTTTCGAACCCCTCTTTTTTTCCCTCTCTCCCCTAAGCTATACTGATAATATTATTTTTATTTGCTCGCAAGATTTTTCTTTTTTTTTAATAAAAATTGTGTACACATTTTTTACAATAAAAATTGTATGAAAGTAAATATTCTAAATTTTTAATATCAAAACCACATTTAAAGAAAAAAAGTTGTAGCAGACTTTTCAAAAGTTTATTTTTTGATACTAAAAAACTTATTTTCAACATTAAGAAAGAAGTGTACGAAGAAATATATCGTCGATTAAAAGATGATAAAAAAAAGTTACGAAAATAAGGATAATGACTACACGAAAGTTCAGGTAAAGAACTGACAAGATTATCAGTCAAATACTATACTCCAGTTGGCTAATGATCACTTCTAGACTAAAAAAAAAAAAGAAAAAGAGAAATTCTCGAAAAAAAGTAAATGAAGAAAAAGAGCTGGAAAAAATGAAGAAAGAAAAATAGCAGACAAAAAATAAAGAAACGAGGTATTTGAGTGCCGGAGTTATGAAATTCCTGAATATTAGCAGCGAAGGTATGAATATATATACACCCAGTGGTGAAAAAAGAGAGAAAGAGTATGTATAGCCAGGGTCGGCAGAATCAACAGTTTGCTCTATCGATTGCTTATACTGTGGTCCACATGTTGGCATGCTTAAACAGACAAAACTCTCTCTCTCTCTCTCTCTCTCTCTTCGAATTTCAACCTCAAACTACGGAAACCAATTTTTTTTTTTGTTCAATCCACTCTACATCAGATCACTCTAGCCTGATATCCTATACGTATCAAACACCACATAATAAACTTTCCAAGTATAGCTATAAACACAATCATCGACTTTCCTTTTCATCACAACGAAACATCGTTTTCTCTTTTATAGTCATGAGTTACTCGAAAATAAATCCAGATAAAACTTGTATACAGCATCATCGACAAGTAGAAAATCACAACTAAAGTAATTTTTTTTTCTCAAAAGCGAATAAATCCACGAAATAAAGGAAAAAATTTCAACAATGCGAGTGAAAAATTTTTCCTTTTTTAAATCCGTGTTCACATACCAAGCGAGACGAGTTTCGTCAAAGCAATAGACTCTTTCAAATCACGTACATATACTAAACCTCCACTCAAAACAAGATTCTCTTAGTTAAAAAAAAAAACAAAAAAACAACTAACTCGTAGGAGTTTGCATTTAATTACGTTTGGTATAAGGATATATGTATACACCAAGTTAAATGCGAGTTAGACGACTTTAAGAGAGAGAGACTTGTATATACGCCTTCAGGGTAAAACGAACACATACACACCACGACCTCCTTACCCCTTTCACTTCTCTTACTCTCTCTCTCAAGATATATATCAACAAACTCAAGTCCTCCAAGTCCTCCTATATACATTTAAACTAAGCACAACTGCAGCGCAACGTTTAAAGCCTAATCGATAGCTTCAACGACTACGCGTTTTCACGCGACAATCCAGTCTCTTCTCTCTTACTCCCTCTCTTTACTGCAACTGCAAATGCGCTTAACCATCATCCTCCTACTCTCGGAATAACAAGACTTGAGTTTAGCCAAGTACTTCTACCTACTACTTCTAGTATTACAAGAACTATATATGCCGTTAGTCTTGAAGCTGTCGTCACGTTTCTCTCTGGCAATTATTCACCTTCGAAATAAATCACCAAGCTGCTAAGCGTGCGAGCGAACTCTGGGCTAATTCACATTCTTAAAGTGAATTTTCCAAAGACTAGGTATATACTTTTAAAAGAGTATTAATTGATATAATGTTACATATATAAAATTTTGTTTAATTATCTATATTTAAGTGATTATTGTATAAAGTTGCGATGATTATAAACGTTAAAATGTTTATTCAGTTCTATATACTCACGATTAGTTTAACAAGCTATTTTAAAATTGAAATTAAAGCGTAAGGTAAATTTACCAAGAAATGTATCTACGTGGGTGAGTATAGTAGGAGTAAAGGTGGAAATTCTGATTACGTATGCTTGCATGGAGCCAACATAGTATAACTGTACAGATCAGAGAGGCTAAGGATGACAAAATGTGTGTATACTATAAGGAAGAGGCACATACGTATACGTGTGTATATTTATATATATAGAGAGAGAGAGAGAGCAAGAGAGAGATAGAGCTTCAAAGTATTAGCTTCGTAATTGAGGTCCTCTCAACGACGGGCGAGCACAACACGGATGTGAAATCCGATTTACTTTACGCCGACAGGGACTATACTTCGGGTTCAGGCACTAAGATGCGCTCTACTTTACTTTCCTGATGCTTTTGCTGCTGCTGGAAGCCAACAATATCAAGCTATAGGACTTTTTTTTATGTTTGACCCTTGAAAACCCTTTTTTTCATTTTCAATCCCTTTCGGATACCTTTTTTGTTGTGTGTGTGTGTGTGTGTCTGTGTGTGTGTGTGTGTGTGTGTGTGTGTGTGTGTGTGTGTGTGTGTGTGTGTGTGTATGTGTGTGTGACATTGAATCTTTAGAAATCTTTAGAAATGTTATGTCAGGATTTTATTTGATTAGCATAGCTTTAAATTTTTTTATTCCTTTTTTTAGTGGAAATAGAAAATTGATTTGCGTAAGAATGACATTTTTTTTAAAATGAATTAGTTTTATTAAATGAATGAATGTGATTTATTATTGTACTTTTTTATGAGAACGTTTTAAAAATTAAAATATTTAATCAAGGTTAATTTGATTATGGTATTCATGGAGGCTTTTGTAATTAGCTGAAACGGGATTTTCTGTTTAACTTGTATAGGAAAAGAAAAGCTTTTATATATTTAATATACCATTCTGGTGTATTCAGTGTACATATCTTATACTAACTAAAATTCATTTTTCACTAGCTAACCCTCAATTAAGGAAAATTGGATTCGACATTTTGATGAACTATGGATACGCTTTTATTGAGCATTTATTTAATTAACGAACAATACCTTTTTTTCCTAAAAAAAAAAATTGAAATTCACACATTCGATACACAATATTCGATTATATGGTTGCCAGTTTAATTTTTTTTTTCGCAATATAAAACTATACCTCCTTTTTTAGTAAGCTTTTTCCACTAAATTTTTATTAAAAAAACTAATGGAAAAAATGTTTGATAAAAATAAACAAAGTTCTTTAATATAAAAACACGTCACACACACACACACACACACAAGATTCTTCAATGCCTGCAACAAATAAACTCTTGGAACATTAAATTAGACTCCTAAAGACATACAAGCAAAAAAAAATATCTGAAAAGATATTTATACTATTTCGTATCTGGTTCGCTAAAATTCCGTACGAACGCGAGACACTTGCGAGAGGGAGAAAAAGAGAGAGAAAGAGAGCCGTATATAGGTCAGGAATTCGCAGCGATTGAATCGACATCTACTGTGGGAACAGCATCGCACAACGAATACTTCAGGCTCCGGAAAATGAAATCGTCCGGACACGAGTTGCTTCGACCACACAGTAATAATCTCTTCTCTTTGACGCGATTGAAAACCTGCTATACATCCAGATTTTTATTTTGCCTGTTTTTATTTTCTCTTTCTCTCTTTCTCTGAACTGCTTTGTTTTTTTTGTTTTATACAAACGCTTTTATTTCTGTGCATGTTTTCATGCAAATTTGACAAACTATTATTACTTTTAAAATACAGATGATGGTATTTCGTTCGCAAATAGAAAAAACATTTTCAATGTTAAATAAAAGTTTTTGATTTCTCTAGAGGAAAAAATATGGTTGATGACAATTTATTAAAAAAGTAGTAATGAGCTTACAGTGAGTACCTACTCGTAATTTTATTGAACTTCATTTTTAATTCCATTTCAAGGTGTATTGAGTACTTTTTACTAATAAGTAAGATAATTATAAGATATTTAATAATTTTTTATGCATCAAGGTGTCATTTATTAAACATATATGTAAGTAGCACTTACACGAAACTTAGGAATAAAAATAAAATTTTGGAAACTTGGCTAAAGCATGGTTACATTGAAAATAACAATAAAGAGGGAAATAAACGAAAAACAATTTAAATACTATCGTGCGTCAAGAGATTGTAAGTTGTCACTTTTTTTCGCGTTTGCTTGGTTCTGTGACATAAAAAAAAAAATTTGTTTTTCAAACGTCTCAACATAAAACCTCGCCTAGGGCTGATGAACGTATGCCACAACCAACATAGTTCTATATTTTTATTTGAATTTTGTATTTTTTTCTATTATTATTTTTCAAAATATTTTTACACAAAGTTTTTATTTCCTAAAATATTTTGCTTGTCGTGTAAGCTTCATTCTTTGAAACAGTAATAAAATACAATGTGGTATAATTGGGTAAATTTATATACTTTAAAGTTTCATGTTATTTTCTTGAAAAGTTTATGAAAGCGTATTTTGTTCTTCGAAAATGAAAGCTCAAAACAAATTAGTATTATTTAAAGAAAAATTCACTCTGCTAAGAAAAAAAATTCACTCGTTTAAAGTAATACAGCTTTAATAAATAACAGAGCATCATAATGCAACACGAGATCCTTACATTTCTTCACCTTTGTTGGAAGATATTATTTGCAAATAAATAGGAATCTGAAAAGAGCATTTGTTTTCAAAACAATAATGATTTTTTGAAATACAGAATCAAATTGTGAGAGTACACAAATATAAATACTTTTATCACTTTTAAGCTTTTATAGAAATGGTAATCTCCATATATATTGTTATCAACCTTTTGTCCTTGCAAAAAAGAAATTTAAAAATTTATAAAAACTTTCACATTTTACAAAAATTTTAATAATATATGCATATTAAAAATTTTATTTTATTTTACTTTTTTCTATTTACCGAGCATGAATTTCGCATTAGGTCATGTGGATGGTATTTTATGTATTATAGTACAATATAGTTATTTAAATGGAAAAATATTAGACAAGATAATATATATATTATAAAAAAATTGTAAAATACAGTAAAAAGAAGTACATAGTGAAAAGGTGGATTTTTCTGCTCTGCTGGACAAGAGCAAATGGCATATAGTTTTTTAGTGACAGAATTTTGCTTTGTAATATTTCTCGGTAGATGCCGACGTTTGAGGAAGGAAAGAAAAAAATTCAAAAGGGTAAGAAAACAAAGAAACCTGCTACTGTAAATTTAATTAATTTTTTTTTTTTTTGCCGACTCATCCTATTATAAAATTATATTGGAAAAGGATTGTGTAAATTGGCACTTTAAATCAATTCGTAAGAAGTAGAAAAAAAATTTTCTCGTATATCATTGCGCTAGCTCTCTCTCTTTTTTTCTTTCTCTTTCTATCACTTAACCATATTAATTTCACTTATTTCCATGAGTACATTTTTTGATTTTTAATAAATTACTATTTAAACTCGAAATTATGCAAAAGAGAGGCTTTAATGCGTAAGAGATGTTAGAATAAAAACAAAAATATCAATTATTTATACGTAAAGAGACTTCCCTTGAAATAAATCTTTAGATTACGATGAGATCAAAATCGAGGGTAAAAGGAAGAAATAAGTATGTATCAAATTCACCTCGATTCATAAATTATTCTACGAATAAAAAATGAAGATAAATCCAATGTAAAAAAAAACATTTCCATCCATATTTATATTATATTTGCGTAGAAAAGATAAACCTTAAAATTTAGTAGAATAATATTAAACATGCACGAGTATAAAGAAGAAAAAAGCTAAGAGAATGGAGGGTGCGTATGAGTTTGAGACTACAAGTCACATCGAATAGCACGAGATAGACGCACTGGAGGGGTTCCAGCTCTCATCGGGAAATAGCAGATCTGAGCAACGCTGCTGTATCACTTTGCTGGGGATTTTTTTTTTTAGAATTGACGTGTCGCGCGGTAAGTGAACTGTAAGTAGGTTGCCACCCAGTGTGTGTGTCAGTGTGTGTGTGTGATGAGCATGAAAAGCTTCAATAATAGCAACAGCAACAGCCGTCTTCGTTTATTATTAGTATCTCACACTTTTAGCTTTAGAAAAATTTTTCATGGACAAGTGACTTGTATCTGTTCGAGTAGCGTCACCTTGACAAACTTCAAGTCTACGGCTACTAAAATTTACGTCATTAATCAAAGTTATATATTATAATATATGCTAATATGATAATAGCATATTTGTCAGGAGAACAAACAAGACATATATTTCAGTAGTCTCGTTTTGTCTGATTTAACGTCGAGCTATACTACTTAATAAAATTTAAATCTTTATAATATATAAAAATCTGCATGTATTTAAAGCTAATGGATATTTTATAAAAATAATTTGATACCAGAGCAATTTTCAGAATGGAATAGTTGAAAAGAAAGTTTAATTAAAAATATTGAAGACAATCAATTTCAACTAAGATTTCACTAAAAACTTTTCAATTTCAATTTTTCCGAAATGTACAAAAAAAAAAAAAAAAAATCAAAGACGAAAATAATTAAAAAAAAGATTTTCAAAACTAATCAAAAACAGAAGAGGACAAAGAAAAAAGAAAAAAAAAAGTAAAAAATTACTCTAATGTGAGCAGATGCAAAATAGAATAGTCGAGCTGATGATAAGTTTGAAGTTTTTAAGAAAGAAAGAAAGAAAAAATAGAAAAAAAGTGAATATCGCGGTTGCGGTTGAATATATATATACCTACACAAATAGGTATACGCGCGGACGTCGGAAACGTGGAGAATCCGTGAGAAGGAGGTGAGTGGGGGGGGGGGGTTGGAAGAATAGCGCTAGTATAGAATATGAGTAGTACGGAGGGCGTGAAAGAGATGAATACGAGCAAGGTAGATAGAATGAGTATATGAGTAGGAGTTGGGAAGAGGCGTGCAAGTTGCTCTCTCTCTCTCTCTCTATCTCCCTCACCGCGAAGCTCGTGTGCAACGAGGTCGTGTGCTCCACAGAGCGATCCAGGGATGATTCAGACCTGCGTCTATTTATACGAGAGAGAGAAATAGAGATAGAAAGAGGAGCCGGGCCAGACGTAGGCGGCTACCTGTTGGACCGCTACTACACTCCGGTAGTAGATCTCTTTCTCTCTGCAAGCCTGCCGTCGCCACCACTACTGCTGTTGCATCCCGTCCTTCGCGCAACAGAAAGAGTTGGCGGTGGCATCGGTATATAGAGAAGTACGAGGCGGAGGAGGGAAGGTTTGCACACGTTGGAAAGTGGGTCAGCCGGTGGAGGAGGAGGGCAATGTAGGTCGACTCTCTCTTTCTCTCTCTCTCTCTCTCTCTCTCTCTCTCTCTCTCTCTCTCTCTCTCTCTCTCTCGTCAACTCTCCCCTTCTGCACACGCTCTCAACATTGAGATGAGAAGGAGGAGGAGGAGGAGGAGGAGGAAAGTGGTACACGTATACCGTAGATATACCGGCCTGCACCGGCTGTTGCTGCTGCTACTGCTTGCCTACATGCGTATATATGGATGGGCTCGCGGCCGCTGCGTCGGATGCACGTGCGGGTACCCGCCGCCGCCAGTGCCGCGATGCCAAAAACCAACTGTTGCGAGGCCACGGCCCCCTCTCTCTCTCTCTCTCTCTCTCTCTTTGTCCCTGCGTCGTCTAACTGGATATCGTTCGATACAAATATAGGCTTAAACTCTCTCTCTCTCTTTTTCAATGAACACTTTCTACCAACTTCTCCTAGAACCAACCCAGTCCAATGGCTTAATTGGAAAAAGTTTTCGGCTACCCCGACAAAATTAATTGCGAATTTTAAATGGAGGGTACACGTATACACTCACACACTCGTACACTCACTCACTCATTCTCTCCCTGGATTGTTGAAACTCTGTACAAACTTTTCTACGACTTTCTACGACCGCGAAAGAGAGAGAGACTGGCAGTGGGACGCAATGTTTATAACAGATATCCTATGACCCCCATTGTGTTTGGACTTTATTTATATAACGCTGTGAATTAAGTAGTGAATTTTAAAGGTAGAAAATTTGAAACAACTGAAAATGTGTTTTCCTTTGAGATGCATATAGAAATGACGTGTAATTTCATCTTTTTCTTTTTTTTACTCTTGGAAAAAGGAGAATAAAGTCAATTATATTATTTCACTTTGTTTGACTACAAACTCTTTTTGTGAAATTCATTTCGCAAATTTAATGAGATTTTGAAATATAAATTTTTTTTTTTTTTTTGATGATTATTATTAGCTGATGGCTCAATTTACTTTTATTTTAAGCTAAATCTAGATTATAAGGTTAAGCTTTTAGGTTAGAGTAATGTTCGTTAAAGTACTTAAACGTTTTATATACGTCTGATGAAAATGAGATAATTATCATTAATCTCAAGCGTACACTAAAAGATTATATTGTTGAAAAAAAAATTTATGCAAGTCATGGAAGTCATTCTTTGCCTTTTTTTTGTGTTTGTGAATAAAATAAGGTGGGACGAATTGTGAAAAGGAATAAAGAGAATGATTTCATTTGTCATATACGGTTTATGCACAAGTGCACCTTTATATGTTTTCTTCGTGGCTGGTTACTTCCAAATAAACGCTTGCCACTGAATAATAAAAGAAGCTTTTACTTTGAAAAAAAAAAAAAAATAGTTTGATAAAATGCTTGTGTGTTGTACTTTGAACCTGATGGAAACGATAATCTTAAGATATATTTTGATAGTTAATAAAAATAATGTAACTTCAGAAAGAATTAAAAAATAAATAAAAATTTTTATTTTGAAAAAGTTAACAATGTCAGGAGTCAAAAAATCTATAAATTTACGTTAATAACATCAATGTCATTAAATTAATTAAAGCAAAAATAAAATTAATCGTTCTCCAACGTATTAAAATTAATCTCTATTAAACTTGAATAAAAATTGGAGGAAAACCATTAAATTTAAAAAATTCAAGATTTCATCCATCTACTCTATCTCACATCGTATTGCGTTGTAATTTAGTTAGCCTGCGAATGAAAGGGAAACGAGGCCCGTCATTCAAGTCCACACGACCAAATCCTCAAAATACTTCCCGTCACACCCACCCTTCCACCAACTACGGATTCGTCCAATTAACGAGAAGAAAGCAAACGACCAAGGATGTAATTAGCTTGACCAAACAGAGAAATAGAGAGAGAGATTCGGTTGCTTGGTAACCAGCTTAAGCTCCACATTTACTTGTCACTTTCTGCACAGATTAATCCAAATACAAATTTAAGACAACTGCCTACGCTCGCGCGTTCGCTCACGCATTTGTTTTTATTTCTATTGCTCTTCCCGCAATGGTTAAGACGTTTTCTATGGTTCTTCATTTGGACACCTTAATTATTATCGAGCTCTTCTTGGATTTGAGGAGGAGAGAGAGAGAGAAAAAAAAATTTAATATAAGTCAGGATATATATATAGGGTAGTTTTCTTTCTGGAGGATAAGACATCGTATATTTGATGATATAGAGGCACCACCTGTTGCAAGAAGAAAACTTCTTCTTTTACCGCTTCGTTTTGGCAGGCTATACTTTAATGGAAGCAAATATGATGGAAAATTTGTTAAGATTTCATCTTGACTACGAAATTAAGTATGCCTCAACAAAGTAATATGATTGACGTCGGGTTTTTTTCCTTTTTTTTGTTGCGTGCTTCAAATATATTACGAGTGCAAATTGTTGATGGCTATGGAGTCTAAGTACAGTATCACGGGAAACTTTATTTCTAATAAAATATTTTATGGGTCCTAAAATGAAAATTTTATCATTTCGTAAAGTGAATTGAAAAATTTTATTTTATGTTAAGACACATGGTGACTATAATTGTACGATATAGTAGTTTTAAATGGACACGTTTACTTTACAAGTATATATTAGCCTATGATGTTAAATTATTGAAGTTATTTTTATAGAAGGAAATTAATAAAAAAATATTTGAATTAACAGATGGATGAAACAATTTTTGTTATTAAGATGTAATCAAAAAGTAATAATAGAAGTAAAAAAATAGTAATTTTCAAGGTTATTACACATAGCTTAGGCAATCTGTTGAAATTAATTTTCAGATAATAGAACTTGAGGATTTTTTTTGCAAACTTTGAAAACGGAAAATGATGAACGAAAAGGTACAAATGATAGAAAAATTATAAGATGAAATGAAAGAAAAAATAAAGAGTAAAGGTTGTAAGGTCTACATATTATTAAAACATCGTTATCTAATATATAATGAAACTCACAAAGTGGATAAATGACGGTAAGAATCAAGTGAAGCGAAAGCTAGACAATTTTTTTTTTACCTACTATACCTTTTTTTTCCTATCCCTAAGTGAATTATATCAAGCACATTATTTAATTACGACCCTTTCATGTCCATTTACTTGAACAACGACGTAAACTTTAGTAAGGGTGAAAAAAAAATGTAGGCCGATCTTATCGTTGATGCTACATCATACAACTCAAGTTTTTTTTACGACTTTTCTCATAACGATTGATTCAACAAAAATAAGAGTCACTAATTTTTTTTTTTGTTTCTTTTTCGCGAGATTACGCACAAATCATATAAGATCATAAATTCAAGCAAAAAGCTTATATACAAGTGCTTAGAACCGTTATATCTGTCTCTGGCACATTTATACGTTTAGATATATCGGGAATGAAAGAGAGCGAGAGTTTTGAAATATAGCCTGGATATATGGCGCAGAATGACAAATATCGCGAAAACTCAACATCGTCAGACTCGCGAGAAGAGAACAAAAAAAAAATAGTATTGTAGATGGTAGGTAAGGGGGAGTGAAAAGGAGTTGAAAAAGGCAACAAAGCAAGTTTATATAGGAAAAGGCCGATAGCGAGACGTTTTCAATTAGCGTGAAAAGCACAGGCGTACAAGGTATATAGTATATATATACGCGGTCAAGTTTCCAATGGATATAAGCGTTAACTGGAACGGAAAAATAAGCGAAACGAAATAATATCGCTAAAAGTTTTAATAGACGATGAGGTGTATATCCCTTTTTGCAAAAGAAGAAAGGAAAGAGACTCTTTTGCACGTGATGTGTGTGTCTACCGGGAATAGACAGGCTCGATGCTTTATTGAATAGACATATCTACTCACTCTCTATGTTATGGACGTATGAATTTTTTAAGTCTACAAGCTACTTCATAGCGACTATACGCGACTACATGAAGATAATCAATGGTTGATAGGATGAATCGTCTCTTTTTTTTCGAGGAGGTGATAAAATTGAAAAGCTTCAGTAATAAGTTATGTTGCTTATGTTAGACACCTGATGCGGTTGGCTGAACTGAACTTTGATATTTTCAGGGGGTATTGAATTTTTTAAATTGAAAGGAGGATTGGCGAAGGATAACTTGGTAAATGCATAATTTTTAATTTTTTAAATAAACTATAATAAGAAAATTTTGTTTAATTATTTAAAATTTTACGTGTAGGATATTTTGAATCTACGTTCACTCAATTTTACATTAATTATTTTAGTTGCAAATGTGAAAATAGATATTCGATAAAATTTTTGATTGAATGCAATTACCTACTAAAAATAAATGTTTTGTTTTAATTTTAAATTGAGTCTTGAAATAAAAAAAAAATATTTTTTTCAACTTTATAAACTTCAAGTGTAATTTAATTTTATGACGTTTAGAAAAAAATGATATCATACTGTCATAAAATTTTAGCATGTCATAGCATAATGAAAAGCTTATCAACAAAAAAAAATTATTCGTATCAATATAAAATAGATACGAATCAAGAGAATTCAAAGATTTAACGATCTGCGTTAAATTTTATTACTCTCATATATTTGAGATTTCCGTTTGTAATCAATATGTATTCTCTAAATCTTAAAATAAGCGCTACTACGTGTGAGTCTGAGTAATGTGCATAACTACACATATATACAAAAAAAAGTAAAATTTTAAAAGATAAAATATAAGTTGTTTGTAGCTATGCTAGTCTAAATGACCATGACATTTTTTTATCTTTTCTTTTATTAATTACATTTTACGAGATCGTAGAAAAAAAGAAGAAAACGTAAAATACTAAAAACAATTTCAGTTTTTTCAGCTTGGCTTCAATAAATTTTTTTTCGTATACAATAAAAAGTAATAAAAATAAAAATCATAGAATCGTATAAAAAAAAAGAAGAAAACGAGCGATTGTAAACTTTTGCGAAGCTTAGCATTTTAATTCGTATTTAAATGATACCGATCAGGCAATTTATTTTAGTTAATGGTATCCCTACATTTTACATTCGATACGTATCATCAAAAACCCAAAATAAAAGCGTACGTAAACCGCCCAGTTTGACCAAAACTATCAATTCACCAGTATACTTCCTTTTCAAAACATACAATTAAAAACCCACAAAACATACCTTCCACACATAAAAAAAAAGAAAATAAATAAATAATAATATTGTCCCAAAAACCTTGTCCAACATTTAATAATAAACTCACAGTGCGTCTTTACCCTCTTCGAAAAACAATCAATACAAATTGTACCTAATTGTTCCCAGAGCTCGCTCAATAATCATCCACACACTCACTAAGGGTAAAAGGGAAGGGAAAAAGCGTTAAGAGCGCGTGGGTGAAAAAAAAAAAGAAGTTCTTATCGAGTCGGACGCAGGCGTGTGTAGTGGGTATAGAGCGTAGTATAGCGTATGTATACGCACCAGGTATAGTCGATCAAGTTTGCCTTTCTCTCTCTTTCTATACCCACACTGACCTTATTTTTCAGTGTGGGATATAGTATATAGTATAATATCAGGAGGGAGTAAAAGGAAGAGGAGGACTCGACCAAGAGAGAAAAGCCGAGTTTCGAAGCGCGTGAACGCGACTGTTCACTGACTAAGAGGAAGGAAGGAAGGAAGGGAGGAGGTAAAAACCGCTTAGCGAACCAAGCGCAAGTGAGCGAACGCGCTACCCCGTACACAATGAAAGCATTATGAGCACTTTGCAGTGGCGAACTAAAGAGGGGGGAGGGGGGGTGGACGGTCCTTCCTCAACTATATACCGTATAATATACCGTGTGTATATGCGAGCGAGAGAGTGAACGCTTCGCTCTACTGTCCGACTGCACGCTGACTTTCACTACTTGTTTATATTATGCCCACTGACGGACAGCTTCCCTACTGCTCTCTTTTCTCCCTTTCTTTCACTCTTGACTATATATATTCGTAACTTTTGAGCGAAGAGCTCTTTTGGCTATTGTTTGTTTTTTTCTTGTTATGTTACATTTTTTTTTTTTTTAGTGGATGACCTAGATGACTTAGTTTTGTAATTTTTTTTTTTCGATGTTGGTTCATACGTACTGATTTCCAGTTATTGGTAATTTAACGTAGATAGATGTAATATTGATTTTGGCTTGTTATTAGTTTATTTATACAGTGAATTGAATTTATGCTTTACTTGGCGTTTGATTACGTTAATGAAAACTGAGAAATTTTAAAGGGTAGTTTAATTACTTTTTAATTTAACGTTATTTTTCGTGATTGCGCTAACATTTCTGTTAAAAAAAAAAAAAACTTCATTTATACATATATGTATGTATTCGTGCAGTTACAGTAGTGAAAAATGTGAAAGTTATTCCAGACGAATGTTTGAATTAATTAAAGCGAATTTTATCAGAATATATCCGGTAAGGCATACAAAGATATATATTTTAAAAGTCCATGAATCATTATCAAATAGAAAACATCCGTTTGATTTTGTATAATGTTTAAAGCGATTTAATTTTCTAAAATCAACAATCAATCTTTTTTTCCATTTAATTTCATTTGTAATTCACGTATATTTATTCAGCTCAAATAAAGAAAGAAAGAAAGAAAAAATCTCATTCGAAATATAATGAAAGAAACAAAAAAGACGAATAGCAATTTAACAGAAAAGTTGAGCGAGCTCTTTCCTTCTCTTTCTCTCGCAATATTTTTTTTTTTTTTTTTTATTCTCGAATAGCTTGAGCATTTTTCACGCGTCATTTTTTTGCAGTGCAAATGCGCGTTTTCTCTCTCTCTCTCTCTCTCTCGTTGATACTTTATCCGCAATGTCGACGAGGCCAAGCTCTCTTTCTCTCTCGGCATGAAATTTCTGGGAGTCGCAAGCTCGGTTTCAGCTCTCTGTAACAAGAGTTTCCGCAAACACTACCGCCGACGGCTAACGCAATGCGATAACCGGAGAACAGAATACCACACCGGGTTCCCTCTTCAAAACTGTACATTGCACGTATCCTTTCGTCGTCCTGGCTATTTATGTTTTTATTTATTTTTTTTTTGTTCCTTTCTCATAGCTCGGATTACGATGTTTTCATGGAAATTTTTGATTTTTCAGTTTTGTATATCGCAGATGGATATAAACGATTTTATTGAATGTAGGTTAAATCAAGAGAATTTTAATATAAAATTGTTATTTATTAATAATTATTTTGAAATAATAAATAAAAATAAAAATAAAAGTATTTTTTAGTAAAATCTCGCATAAATTATGAATACTAAACCCCCTCTGCCAATATAAATATTTTATTAATAAAAACCCACTTCGACATCTTTACGAGCGCGAGATAGGTATATATTTTAAAATTCACTTCAAACCATGAATACCTATATGTATGTATCGTATATGACTACTTTATACCTTTTTAAAATTTAAAAGTAAAAGCAATTAATGGAAGCAAATTAAATTTCAAACTTGATTATACACACACTCGTTATTAAAGCAATGTTACATTTACTCTACAACCATATAAATTTAGAGAATATAATCTCGATTAATTCGTATAAAATGTATATATATATTATTAAGAATTAAAAGATAAAAAAGAAGGTGGATAACGACAGGTGAATGTGATGTTATCGTAAAATTATAATTAGCCAAAACGTAATTACTTATATAACGAGAGATAGATAGAGAGAGAAAGCAGGAACGCGAGAAATAATATGCATAATTCTACGTTAATCAAGTTAATAACACATACTCATACACAAAGAGACACATACATACATACATACACATACGAACGAGGTTAGAGAAGCGCCCTTTCACTAATGCAACGCGCCAAACGCATATAATTTCACGAGACTGGATTGCTGCCGAGTAGCGCGCCAAGTCCAGCTTGAAATTAGTAGTGGCCGAAGTGCATTACTCGGCAATATATACACTCACACACACACAAGCAACAACCACACCTACAGTCGGTCACTATAGTTGCCGAAAATGTTTAATCCTCTAACGCGAGAGAGAAAGAGAGAGAGAGAGACCTTACTTCATTATTCGAGCCCCCCACCCACAAAATTAAACGAGTGAAAGCTTCGTTCATCACTCATCAACCGCACCAACAATTAATCCCATTACTATTACTAACTACTACTACTACTGCTACTACTACTGTTATTATTACAACTGATATGAACAACAACAGTTGTGGATGTCAAGTAATCAATAATGGAATAATTCTAATTACCGAACGGTAGTTTTAGTTAAAATTAATGAGGCCAAGGTATCCTCATCCTCTCTCTCTCTCTCTCTCCTGCTCAAAGCCCAGCACGTGTCAGATGCCTCTATCTCTCTATATACCTCACGGCGGCAACAAGCGAAGACGAGATATACAAGCTGCTGCTGATGCTGCTACTTCGAGTACCACCACCACCACCGCAGTCCTTCTAAGCTCTAGCATAAGCGGCCTGCTTATATGCACAACCACCATCCCCCCTATATACCTGATTACAGAGAATTTCAATATGTAGTCATGCGCATGTTGGATTTCATCTTGATCCGGATTGTCTACGGTTTAAGCTAATTAAATTTTTTTTTTTTTTTTTTGAGAGAGAGAGAAAGAGAAGTAGGGTAAAGTGAGATGGTGAATTTTACTTCTATTAGAATATTTTTGTTTTTTCTCTTTTTATTATCTGTGAAATGTTTTGGGTGAAGTAAGAGAAGAATGTGATTCTGCGATAAAAATAACTGTGATCTAACTTTTTTGTTGTTGCCAAATTTGTCTGTATTATGTCGATGAGAATTTTTTTTTTTTTGTCCTTATATGGTATAAAATATATTACAGAGTGAAAGAATCACCCCCTTCGAGTTTTTTTCTTCATTGATAGAATTTCGATGACAAACTATTCTCTGAATTCTTGTGCTTACTTTTCTCGAAGCTTTTTATGACGGTCCCGTGATACCTTACGTTTTTTTTCCTCAGAATTCACGACACGTATAATCCTTTTTGAGCGAAAATTGTTTCTCTTCTCTTTCATATCAATTTTTACGAGGTACTGCAGATTTTAATGTTTCTTTAAGGAACAATTTATTTTATTTTTATTCTTAAAAATATATTTTTATAAATAACAAATTAATCAACATTTTATTTTGTCGATAAATGTAACATATTTTAAAAAAAATAAATTATTACGCTAATATTTTTTATCAAATAAATCATATTTATATTAAAATTATATATTAAGAAAAGCAGATAAAAAGTTTTTATATAAATTTGAAATTTTATATTGTTACGTAAAATATTACTGCAGTATTGATTAAATTCAAACATTTTTCATTTACGACCGATATTTTATTCATAATTACAAATACTTTGAAATGTTAAACTTGATAGATATTTGGGAAATTTGATAAATTAACGAGATGGAAATTCATTTAATAAAGTTAATTGATAACTATAATTCATCAATGTTTGCTAACTAAACTATGGAGGATACATGAAAATCTCACTAATATAATATTTATAGTAGAGCCTATACTGTAATACTAGATACAATTATTATGTTTGTTAAATTGCTCTCGGTATATGTAACTAAATTACTTTTGTCATTACAATTTGTATTAATTTATTATTTAATTATTTCTAATAATAAGACATTCACAATTATTATACTGTGCATCAACTACACGTAATACGCACTGGTCATAATTTATTTTAATTAAATGTTGCAATCATTATTTTGAAGCATTTAAATGAAAAAAGCAAAATTAAACACGTGCATATCAATTATTTCTAGTTTTAGTAAAAAATTAATTATTAATGGTTATTGTTCAAATCGAATTGATTTATGGATTTCAAAATTGTCAGAAGATATAATAGAAAAATAATTTAATTTTTATGTAAATTGAATTTTATAAATCCACCAATAATAGCATACCTTTCTATTTATCTTAACCTTAGAAAAATAAACATTCATGAGATTAAATTACTTTGAAAAGTTATTGCACATGCATATAGATATCAATGTAAATTGTTCAAATTTACCTACTACCAACTTTAATAGAATTGAGTATTTTTTGTTTTAACTATAATTAAAATATATAAAACTCGCTTTTATAAACCAGTAATAAATCACTGTCCAGACTAGAATATTATTATCATCGCACCTGTCAACATTCATTAGCTAAAATGCATTGTACATAATTAAGATGAAAATAAAATTCAGTTATTATTTCAAATATAAAATGTATAAAATGTTGTTTCCCTTTTTTTTAGAATGCAGCATTGATTGTGGTTGAAAAAAATTTAAATTTCGAATTTTAAACCACGAACTGAATAATGTAAAATTATATTCAAGAAAAATTTTAAAAAGAATTCGAAACACGAGTAATGTTACACAAAAATTTGTCATAAAAGATTTTTTTTTTTGCATGCTTCTTTAAAAAAGATTTTTTTTTATTACATTCTCTTTATGTACTTGTAATAATACTCGTGCAACATTAGTAAGTAATAAAGATGATTTTTTTTTTATACTTGGATTGATCCGTCTTAACATGATAAAATTATAACAAAGTTTAGTTTCATTCTTTTAAAAGTTTTCAAGATTAAGCAGGTCGTTAAAGAGGAAAATACGTTTGAGAAAATATACCCGTTTAAGTACTCTTTTGAAGTTGCAAAGATAATTAAACGAATATACTCAATTTTAGAATTGGATTTTGTACTTCATTTTAAAAACTTGAAATATACATCGTTTTCATGAAAATGAAAGTTTGAAAAAATTAACATTTTTTATCATACTTATATTACAAAGTAAATTTACGCGCTTAATTTATAATAGCATGTAATATTCATTTTAAAATTTAACTTACAAAGCATGTATTTTTCAAACTAAATTTTTAATAAACTTTAAAAAACAACAACAAAGTAATCGATAGCAATTAATCTTTTTTGTAATTTTTACACTATAAAATGTAATTTTACAAACTCCAACAGTTTAAAATAAAGTTTTATTTTCAAAATCCTTACAATAAAAAAAGAAAAGTATGGAAGATCAACGAATGCATAGCTAGTCTGGATTCTGGAAAATTCAAGCCGAGTATTGACAGCAGAGTTTCGCGTAATTTCCTGTTAATACAACATGGTAAGGGGGGAGGGGGGGAGTGAGTCAAGTATGAGTAAATCATTTTACGTGTGAAAAGTGTATGAATGGAAAGGCGAAAGGTGAAAACGAGTAGATATATCCATTGTGTATTAATACAATAGGAAGAGAAGAGAAGCAGCAGCAGCAGCTACCAGCAGAGCTCATCTCTCGTCTCGAGGCGCAAAAATTTTGTATTTAGAAAGCAGGACACGTTTTGATAACAGCAATACACATACACATGTGTTCATATATATAGAGAATGTCATTACAGATAAAAAGTTCATTTCACACGAGTCACAAGATAGTTTCTTTTAATAAAACTCGTTTACATGAAATAACATAAAGATTTTCAATATTAACTCTCTCGTAATATATAGTACAATCATAAATAAGTTGTACAAACTGAAATGAATATGTTCTTAAATAATACAATCAAATTACGTATCAGCAACGATAATATATTAATCTCCCCCCTACATTACATCTCTATACCTAAATATAAATAAATCATCACACATATCCTTCCTCACAATAAACGTATCACTCCATCAAAAAAAAAAAATAAAATAAAATAAAAGAGGAAAAAAAAGAATGACCCATCATATGTTAAATTCACATTTATCTTCGTTTACATGTAGGTAAACATACACATACGACGATCGTAAAATAAATTAATTATGCCAGTATACATATTCCTAAATATCATTAAAGTAAAGTGAAAAGCACTTGCAGAGTTAGGCCATCGAAAAGCTTGCAAGCACAACAGAGGAAAACAAGAAGAGTATGTATGTATATAGGCTGACGAGAGTATAATATTATATAGAAGAGAGCAGCAAACTAGTATAGGGCCAAAGGAAAATTGAAAATTTTCACTGGTCAGCAGCGCAACGATAACAAGAGCGCATTCGCAAACAAGAGATGGGAGGAGGAAGAGGAAGAGGATGGAAAAAAAGGTCGCTTAGAGCTTGGGCAAACGCTCTTTGCTCTTTCTCTCTTTCACTCCCGGTAAGCTTTTGGCTAGTGCAAAAATGATTTTTACTCATACTACGCCCACACGTTTATATATCTATATACGTATGTACATGAACATAGAGAGATGTGGAGGATGAAGGGCTATCGATTGAAGCGTGTGTATATATATATATATATATACTGGCACCTGTGGCACTGAGAGAGTTGGCCGATTTCTCTCTTTCTCTCTCAGCGTTATTGACGTGGGGGCCGTGTAGCAGCTTGGACTGTGTGTAACCTGCATTTTCAATGGAATACTCTCTTCTATCCCCTACTTCCCCCTCTCTATTTCCCTTTCGAAGCTTTTTCAAACGAACATCCAAGCACGAATTTTTTACTCCGCTTTTTTTTTTACAAACTTACATGATGCTGCGGATTTTAATCGAATGTAATGCGTAGTTTCATGTTTTTTTTTTTTTTTAAACTGTCGGTTTGGAAATAGGATAACATATCACTTCAAGCATTAAAAAAGTTTTGAGATATTTAATGGAAAGGAAAATAGTAAAGCACTTTGAATTTGAAGTTTATTGGCTGGTAGAGAGAAAAAGAGAGAGAGAGAGACCTTGTCAAGATTCGATTTAAAAGTTTTCTCTGGTTAGATTTTCGACTTTCCTAAATTGCTATGAGATCACCACTGATATGCAGAGTTAGGGAAAAAAAAATAAAAGAGGAAAAGGATGAAAGAAAAAAAGAAAATCAGTCAGTGGAGCACATACAGCTTTGAACGCAATGGAAATTCAAAGAGATACGTGCCTAAAAGCTTGGCCTTGTTAGTGCTATAGGAATAGCAGAATCACGACAGGATATCGCTTTGCAGTTTATATTGATTCAATACCTGCTGCTTCTTTTTTTTCTTCTTTTTTTTTTTTTTTTTTTTTTTTTTTTTTTTTTTTTTTTTTTTTTTTTTTTTTTTTTTTTTTTTTTTTTTTTTTTTTGTTTTTTTTTTTTTTTTTGAAAAAAACAAAAATAAAAAAAGGAAATTTAATGATTTTTTTTTTTAACTTAATTAAAGTTTACTTCAATACCCGTACTTTTTCACCTTTGAAGTAGGTTGTCTTCAAGAAAATTATATTTATATTCTTTTTCTCCTTTTTCTTTATTGAATTTACTATCGAAAACTTGGCGTCGTAAAAGCTAATAAAACCATTCCCATAAATTTACCTCTTCTTACTACAAGCGATTAATAAAAATCAAATGATTTTCTTCCAAACTAATATTATTATTGTTATTATTATTAAATTGTAAATAATAAAATATTGTAAAAAGAAATGTACCAAATATTACCTATAATAATCTTATCTATACAATTATAACAAAATTTCTTTGAAAATAAAAAAATATAATTAAATTTTTAAAACTCAATTTTAAATAACAAAGACCTTTTCCACAATTACGCAGGTCACAGTTATTACGGTTGCCTTATTAAAAAAAAAAAAAAAAAAAAAATTCTAACAAACGCACTAAAACCCAACCACGCAAAAAAAAATCCAGCACATTAACAAATATTTTTTTTTTCCAACTCCCTACGTAAAATACTATTATTCTGCCTCTATTAACAGGTGAAGTACGCATACTCAACTTATGCATGGATTCACCAAATAATTACGTATAGGCTAAAAGTATACCTTCCTCACACACATATTTTTGCGTTATATCAACGTGGGCGTGTGTGCACGTGATGTAGCAGTCATAAACAGCATAAAATACACCCTCAACTAGCTTTCTAACATATAGCATTAAAAGCTAAGACACGATTATGGTATATACCTATATCTGAGTATCTTCGTTCGCAGGATCATTACAATGAGGACTTGTGGCGTTATAAGACTTGGGGACAGGGAAGGAATAGAAGGGGGATGTATATATATANNCCTCCCATCCTCTCTTTCTCTCAAGATAGAAAGTAGGTATAGGTGTATGGGGGTATATAACGGAAAGTTAGTATCTTAGTATCTCTTACGTCGACAACGACGACGACGACGACTCATGATTCCAAGCGCGTAGTCAACCTCGCCATTTGTTTACGTTACATTTTTACGTTTGAACTAGTTTTAGGGATGGAAGAGATAGGGGGAGGAGGGGAGGGTTGAGAAGAAAAACGCTGCTAATTTTCCGCGACGTTATATAGATGCGCTATAGCTTTGTCAGCAATGAGTTGCTCGAGGACGAATAACACAAAACGCGATACGGATTCGCTATTACTTATTATTCTCTTTCTTTATCTTTTATTTCTTTCTACGCCTCCTCGATTTTATTTTACCGTCTATTGTACTGTATAGACTTTGAAATTATACAAGCTGCGGGCTTACGTATACCCGTTAAAAAGAAAGAGTTTTAAAATTATTTCTTCTGCTGTATCAAGTTCTTCTTTTCTTCTTCTTCTTCTTATACACTGCTGAATCGACAAACAAAAAAAAAAAGAGAAAACCGTTTTACATATATCTGTTGGTAGAAGGGAGGGTATTTAAAAGTACATCAACTTTTTATAACGTTTGCGAATTTTACTAATTCAGCATTGCTACAACCTATATACCGCAGGTGTGTCACATATACATTTATAAACGAGATATTATTTTTGATTCATTGATTCGATATCCTGAGCATCAGTAATGTATAAATGAACGTTTATCTTTTTTTTTTTGCTTTGGTCGTTCCACATTTAAAATCGATACGATTTAAAAAAAGACAAAAAAATGACTATAAATAAAAAAAAAAAGAAAAACAGCAGAATATATAACATTTATATTCAAACACACATAGCAGCAGTCCTTCAAGCCTTTCAGCGTCATTAATCACTTTTTTCGCACTTCATCACTCTTTTTGCGACTCTACACTACCTTTATCGTTATTATTATTATTATTATTATTATTATTATTATTATTATTATTTCAACAGACAGAAGTCACTAGTTTCGTAATATAACTATAATAATAATAATAACAATGAGTATGTGCTCTCATGGTAATTGGAAACAAAACATATTATAAAAGGGTAGCGGTGAGGAATAAAAAAAAAAAAGAAAAGAGGTCGGGAAGGGGTAAGACACTTTGGAGTTTAAGTCGATAAATAAACCGAGTCGTGTCGTCCTTCCCTGTATTTTATTATATCTATATGTACAAACACACACATATATAGGTAGACATCGACGAAACGGATAATCAATGGCTCGTGAAGCGATGCAAAGAGTAAGAGGTAATCAAGAGCCCCGTCGTTTGCTTGATTGCTATTAACACCTGTGTCATTTTCTTTATTCGCGTCTGCTGCTACTATTACTGCTGTGTACATAAACACTGACGAAATTTGTGCTCTTACCATATAGTTTTGAAGATAAACTGTAAACCGTAAACTACTATGTATAAATTGTGTCTTGGTCGTGTCATGAGAATAACAGAATGTATATTGAGGCTATTTTCAAGGATGCGAAAATCAGATCATTATATGCTATGACCAAATTGACTGACGGTATTAAATAATAATTAGAGAGTACAGGGACAAGGGATGGCTTTATTGTATTTGCGTAATTTTGCAAAACCCCTCCCAGAGGGAGAGAAGTCCATTGGTATTTGCGGTTTCTCGGCGTATTATTTTCTCACATTCAAGACAATAGAAATAAACTCTGTATGTGTACGAGAACGCATATTATAAGCGAAATTGCATTTACACCGAGAGAAAGGGAGAGAATAGCGATAGTGGGAGGGATAAAAATGGCTTGTTTCAATTTGAGCAACGAATATTGGAAATAATATTTATGTTTAATGTTTTCTTATTTTTTCTATAATATTTTGAAAATGAAATAATATACGAGAAAAGTTGAGAATCAAATTGAGTGTGGTGTATATAATATAAAGATATAAACAAAAGTGCATTGTAAAAATGAATTATTTTTCAGTGAGATCTTTCTTTTCGAATGTGACGTTAAAAAGCGGTCACATTTTTATTCAAAAAGTTTTATTAAAGTCAGCTATACTGACACATTATTTTGATTTTATTTCATAGAAAAGGAAATTAAAGAGGATAAATAAAAGGAAAAAAATGAATATTGAAGTCGTGAAAAAGAAGAAGAAAAAAATAGAAAAAGATCGTTTTTCTTCGTTCTGAAAACGAATTCGACACTTTTATCGGCAGATATTCACGTCTTTTTATTTTTTTTTTTTAAAGCGCAACATCGTCGTGTCGTATAGAGATGACACTAACTTTGCTACGTTCTTGAAATTACATGTCAGTGGAATATTCAATGTTCATTTGTAACTTTGATATTAGGCCATCGTATTATCGCTTTTGATTACTATCTAGACCAAAAAAAAGATTAATTACCAATTTTTTTTTTATCTTTTAATGAAGAAAATTTAATTTTTTACATTAAATTTATACGAGATATTTAATTTACTTTACAATAACTTTTTATATTATCATGTTTTAATAATAAAACATACCGTATATTTACTTCATAACATATAAATTTTAATTAATTCAAATTTAAATGATTAAATTTTCATATTTACGTTAATATTTGCTCATTCATCCATTCCATTAAATTTGTAAAATTATTCAAAGTTAAACATCATTAAAATTTCAATTATATTTATGAAAATTAATGACAATTTGAATTTATAAATATTATATGAATAGCAATGACAAATATGTACTATATTTTCTTATTAAAACAATAACACAAACAATAGCACTATACAAAACCTATAAAAAACTAAATAAAAAATGTTATCAACAATTTTAAAAATGTATTAATATATTATTTAATTTATTTTTCATCAATTAATCAACATAAAAAACTTACCGATAATATATTAATCAAATACGTATACGTCAAATGCACACATATGACACACGAAAAAAAATCTAATTCATAATGCAGAAAACGTATAGATCACCGGCAAGGAATCGGATGTGAAAGCGAATCAGATGCTGTGTATATTATCTACCAAGGGTATATATATAGAGACGAGTAGAGTACACTCAACGTGTCCTAACGTATATATAATCACCGTGCAGATATATGTAGATAATAATCGCAACGTGTAAAATGACCCTTTGTGAATCCAGACACACACACACGCACATAAATATAAATAAATATATATAGATTTATAAATATATAGATAAATATATATGTAATCGCTAACGTAAACCTATGTCAAACATCAAAACGATATGTATATGTATTAAATATGCGCACTGATGAGCAAGCTCAGGCACGCGTATATATAAATTATGTGTACTTATGCGAGCGCGATTTTTTAAAGCAAATGAGAGAATCAAAAAATTTTACTCACGACTGTGTGGCACGTTTTGGTGTTGCGGCAGGACTGTCATTGTGGCTCGGTCGCGGGAGCCTCGTGAGCTGAAGCTAGCCAGCAAGCAAGCAAGCGAGCGAGGCAAGCGAGGCAAGCTCTCTCTCCGGCGCGCGCAGACTCCCTCAAAACTCACCCTCTCTCTTTCTCTGCAAGCTCCCCTCTCCCTTCATCCTCGTTCACCTCATCTCAGTATATACCACGTAACTCTCGCCCCTCGTCTTTTCTTCTCTCGCTCCCTCAGCGCCTGCGAGCATGTAGCACCCACGGTAGTAGTATACCCTGTGTAGGCTTTCTTAGTCCACCTCTCCTCTTCCCAACAACCCTCATCTTTCGCTCTATCTTGCTCTCTCTCTTTTTAACTCTCGCTTGCCTCCTTCCAAATCGCACGCGCCCGGCGAAGTATGTAGCCGCCACACGGCCGGAATGACGCCAATGAAAGATAAACGCTCGGCTTTCACTCTTTCACTTGGCGACTTTCCTTTTTTCTTCCTCTTTCTTTCTTTTTTTTTGTTTTTATATAAAAGCTCTCTGACATTCAGAGCTTACGAGCTTACATACCGACCTAAAGTTTTCTCTATGACTTCATGAATATTCAAAATTTTGATAATTAGGTCACCCTATATACTTAACTTTATCATTAAATTTTGATTATTTTTATTTTATTCCTACTTTTCACACTACCCTTTTTTCTTTCAGTTTTTGTTAAGTGAAGCTTTTTACTACTCTTCTTTCTTTTTTACATAAACATCCATTACTCACTATCTTATTTTATTTAGCATATTTAGCATTTTAAATTTGTTTATCTCTGAATAGAAAATATTTTTCACCCTTTTTTTTCTGTTTTTCCTTTTTCATTTATATAAACTTTGTAATTATCTTAATGATTTCACCTGTGTGAAAACAAGCTCTGAAAACACATTTGAAAGTTTATAAGATCTAATTACTTCGATACCGTCAAGTCTTTAGCCTTGGAAAATTTAGCTTATCTAAATTAAAAAAAAAAAAAGAAAAGAAGTCTATACGTCTGTTAAGATAAGAAATATAAAAAAAACAACAAATCTTAAATACTTGATGCCAAATAAATATTTCATGAAAAAACTTCTTTTCGTATATGGATTTTAAAATCCATTCCACGCTTTGCCGCATCATATTTAGCTTATATTTTCGAATTATTTAAATCCCTAAAAAGCTCAGCGATTTATTTAGTAAATTTAAAAATAATATTTACGCATTAACATTATTTTAATTTATATAAAAATAGATAATTAGTCTGATATATTTTCTCGAGTTAATTAAAAAATAATGCCGCATTGTTAATATCATTAATATTTCACGTGCATACTTGTAAAGAAACAGGAAGTCGCATTTAGCTTTTTTTTGCTGGGGGAAAAAAAAGACCGGATAAAAGTTATACATGGTAAGGGAGGAATGAAGGTTGTGGCCGACATATACGAAAAAGTCAGAAAGAGAAAAAGGTACATTGGTTGAAGAGATAAGAGAGACTCTCTTATACATCTCCTACCTGAAAAACCATATACCACATGAAAAAAAGAAAAAAAAATATATATTCTCTTTTCGCCTTGTTTTCAAGCCAGCTAAATTTTTTAACATACACGCGCGTTAATTTACGTTACGCGAATACGAGGGGATTAATTAATCAGAAGGTAAAAACATCATGACAAATTAAATCTTTTATTCAAAACGTTATAGGACTGTTTTGAAGAGTCATTTTCGCATTAACACTCTTATCAAACTTTTATTTTTTTCATCGAATAAAAAAAAAAATTGTGATACTTTAAGAACTTGAAAAGTAAAGTTCTGTTGAAATTTTACGAATTTTTTTATATTCTTTTGAATGAGAGGATATAGCAAGTTTACAAATATTCAATGCCAACTGCATGTTTTTGTTGGAGTTCACGATGTTAAATGAAAGATACCGCAAACTTTTACATTGTTATACAACCTTGTATTTTTAAGTCGATAAGTTGAGATAAACGAAGTGTTTTTTTAATTTTGAATTTTCCTCTACTCTCTCTTTATATCTTTTTATTTATTCAAAACTCATATGAAACCCCATAAAAAAAAAACATCGTAAGTTTAAATAAGCGGGCGGATGAATTGAAATTTTTTTACTTTCAAAATTTTTTCAAGCAGCCCATATTTTTAATCTTCGAATAAAAAGATAAAAAGATAGAAAAAAAAGTTTGTTAAACCGCTTATCTTTCTACCTTTAGCAAAACTTTATAAAACGCATTCAAAAAGTTACGACAGATTAGAGTTTGCAAGAGGCAGAGGAGTTATAGGTACGTGAATACTCATGGCCTGCCATTATGCACCAAGCCAATAGTGAGTTTTTCATCAAAGGGACCATACAAGTCCGAGGCCTTTGTAAGAATAGAATAAAAAGCACGAGAAAGAGAGAGAGAGAGAAAGTACTCAATAGAATTCACTTGTTAATAGCTCCTTTGACATTATTGCCGTAACAAATATGTGTCTTTTTTTTTTCTTTCAACTATCTACATAGTTCAATCACGCATAAAGTGCGAACTTTTTTTTTTTAATTAAAATAACGATCATTATAAAAAAGAAAAAAATAGAGGCAGTATAATATTGATCGTGAGCTTCTATAAATGTTTAGAATTGCGGATTTAAAAAAAAAAAAAGCTTTTACGGATCGTTTCACCGCTACTTTTTTTTTACGAATCCAGCTTCTTTCAATTAAAAAGTTACAGCAATGCTGGTGGCACTTTTGCGCTGACCTTTTAATTTCTATCAAAATTTATTTTTCTTCAATCTTTATTTCATTATTTACTACTTAAGATTTAATTTATTATTACTCGTTTTAAAATATAAAAAATATTTTTAAAAATATTCAAAAAATAATGAATAAGTATTTCATAGCACTGTAATGTAAAAACAAGTAGACAGCTAAATATAAATATATAAATTTTATTTGTGTACATTAAGCACAAAAAATACATTATACATAATTTCTTTTCTTTAAAAAAAAAAAAAAGTGACCCAAACCAAGCTTAAAGTACCGCAAATGGAATTTTGAGCTTCCCAGTATCCTCTACAGTCGGTGTCCCATCTGTATATTTTTTAAAAACAGATTAACCAAAAAAATTTTCTCTCAACACAGATGAGCTCTCAAGCAAACTTATTTTAAAATTTTAAACTGTATTTTCACAAGAGGATAGCCATCGAAATTCCAAATTGAAAAATTTAATCGAATTTCGCAAGCACACAGAGCTTGCACCATAACCCATAGCAAATAAAATCGAAAAAAAAATTACCAAGAATCTAAAAAAAAATAAAAAGAAACTACAACAAACTATGCAAGCACACGAAAAAAAAATATATACGAAACAAGCTCACGCACCAGCAGGAAATCTGAGAACATCCAAATATTTGTCAAAAGCTCGTACATAGCAGCCGAATAACTTCGGCCTACAGTGTAGCGTTTACCTACTGTAACTTGCACGCGCGCGCGTTCACTCTCACAGAGTATACAGGAAGCCACCTGTAGCCCCCGGAGCCACTTTCACCCCTCCCTCCCCCCCAGTCCCCCCAATCGATACATCCCAGCAACAGCAGCAGCAGCAACAGCAGACATCAGGAGCGCGCGTGGCACACAAACTCCCATCCGCTTTCCCAATGTCTCTCCTTGATGCTACTACTACTACTGCCTTCCATGCCCTTTGGCTAAATTCGCTCCCTTCTCGTTTCTCAATAACCTACATTCCTGCGTACGCTGTAATAAATATATGTTTCTACGTGTAAGAGAGAAATTTACGTGTTTCGTAAAAACAAAGAATTTGACCGATTGCTCCGCATACGCGGTGCATACTTACTGCGTTTAAAGTTCAGGAAACGTGTAAGTAAGAAGTGTGGCTTTGGGGTATCGTTTAATCGCGCGAGCAACGTATATTTAAGCTTTAGCCGAGATGGCTCGGGATTAATGTAGCTTGAATAATCAATGACTTATTATTGTTATTGTTATTTACTTAATTGCCGAAACTTTATTATCAGAAGCTTTGATTAAATGAGCTTGCGTGCTTGCGACTTTTGGCTAACACGAAATATATCTGATTCGTGAGGATCATTTCATAAATGTATGTATGCGTAATGGTTTGATAAGGATATCGAATAATTTGAAAATGATTTATAAAAAACGTTTATAGTTTCGATTAATTTATTTTGTCATTGTGTCATTCTCAAGCTTATTTAAGGTAAAAGCCATGAAAAACAAAAGTAATTGGAAAGACACGTGTGAAATCAAATAAAAGTTAAAGAAGAAATGGAGAGCTGAACAAACGTATGTGAGAATCAAGCAAGTGCCATGACTATTACCTCATTGGCGTTAAATAAATACTTAAACTCTGAAGCTCGACTTTGTGTGTGTGTGAAAGGTGACTGAAAGTACTTTTTCGTACTCTTGGTTCGAGTGGTCCCATACAAGTGTGCCTCTGACGCCACGAAAGGAAAAAAAAAGGAAAATTCGTAAGAAAGACTGTGATAAGTTTAGGGGACTTAGGACTTGTTTATTTTGCTCTTTTATAAATCTTTTCGAGTAGCAATATTTTTTATATATGGGAAGTTGTGTGATATTTTTATAACATATATTTTAATAATAATAATCCAAAAAGTAAAATGCATTTTCAATAGATGGTGAATAAAGAAAAGTAAGTACGATTATACGGGTATATGAAATGTGCCAAGTAGAAATAGTCGTGTGTGGTCAGACACGTATGATTTTGCACATAGCTTATAAAAAAAATTAAGAAAAAAAAGTAAAATAAATTTAAATTAAAATGGATCCTTATCTATTATTAGTTTTTCAAATATAAAATTTTTTTTAAAAATATGATCCATCAAAAGTAAGAAAGTTAGAAAAAATTGATGCAGATGTTAAAAATAAGACGCAAGAGCAAAATTCGATTTCACAAGGAGAGAGTAACGTAAAAGTAGAGAAAGGCGAAAATGTCTAAGGTTTCTCAAAGCTGGCCAATACGTCGAATGTATGTATATATACCCAGTCGACCATATCCTACACCAGAGATAGTAAGATATGGAAAAGGAGGGATAAAGAGAAGGGGGGGGGGGAATTGTTTATGCCCTAGTTCGACACTGCACAGAAGGAGGATTTCGATGCAAGAGCCTCGCATAATTCTCGATCTTCTTTTTCCCTCCATCTCTTGAGAACGGCCTTACAAGCCGACAAAGAGATATATAGCAAAAAAGAGAGAAATGAAGAAAGAAAAAGGCGGAAAGCCCTCTCTGATAGTCTTTTGGCATGTTTGCGCGCCCACCTTGAACGTATTGAAAGAAAGAAAGGGAATGTCTGATGTCTGTGAATGTGTGTGTGTGTGTGTGTGTGTGTGTGTGTGTGTGTGTGTGTGTGTGTGTGTGTGTGATAGAAGGGGAGTTATCAGAAGCTAGGGATATATAGAGGGAGAGCATTTTTCTTCGAAACTTTTCGTTTTCTTCAAATTGGCAAGATGCTTGGGCTCCGATTTATTTTGAGATATTTCGATTGTCAGATACTGGTATCTTGAACTCCTTTCATTCAACTGATACTGTGTTTTTGCTTTATCTGTGGTTGCTTTTGTAAATCAAGAGTCCAATCGATGGTATTTAATGAATTGTAGAATAAAGAAAGAAAGAAAGAAGAAAAGAAATAAAAATTCTTTCTTTTTGTTGTTGTTTGATTTAGAGGAGATTTTGAAAGAAACTAGAAATGCTAAATTTGTAATTCTACAGCTACTGGAAAATAAAGGATGCAGATTAAGTCAGAGATATTTGTAAAATATATAGAAGAGAGAGAGAGAGAAAATGTAAAGCTTGCCTCCTCTTGCTGTTCTAGGTTTATGCGCATGGAAATATCAAATGCTTGTAGCTATTATGAATATGCATGACTCGGCGATTTGGAATCTATCGATGAGTAAAATCGCTGGGATTTTCGCTTATATTACACTAAAGTGAATATCAATAGTATAGGTAACGCAAGAGAGCCAATAAAGCGTGGCCTTCTGTAACTGTTACATTGAAATAAATGTAGAGAAAAAAAAGGCTTGAATTTACGTGCTTGCAAGCTTGGTTTTAACTAAAGAAAAGAACAATAACAATAAATAAATAAAAAAATAAGTTGAAAAATAAAAGTTTTGACTAAATTTTAGGAAATTCTTTTTGAAATATTTAATCCTACAAGCAGGAATTTAAGCAAGTATTTTTTCTTAAATTTTTTTACCGTCTTTTTTTAAACATATGTACCTCTTACAATTTCTAAATTTAATTACATTAAAAAAATGCAAGAAGTAAGACTACTAATTGATTTCTTATTAATATTAGTTAGCCTTTCTTTGACACTCTCTTGAGCATATTTCGGTATAAATATAGTAACTCTCGCAACGGTTTAGACGAACGCCAAGAATCGAACCCACGACCTGTGAATTTCGAAGCCAGCGCTATCTTGACTAAGTCATGCAAGAGCTACAAAAACCATTTTTTTTATCTCAAGATAATGTCTAAAATGTAAAGAAAGATAAAAATGCAATTTTATTCAAATTTAATTCCAAATTCAAAAATTTGAATCAGAATCATACAGCATCCATCAAAAAATTTAAATAAATATTATAAAGTACTTAAAACATAAAAATTAAAATAACAATAAAAAAAAAAATATCGAAAGACAGATTTTTCAGCCATATTATAGGGGGATAAATTTCGATCCAGGAGAATAAAGAAAACGTCAAGCATAGGGAAAAAGTATAGAAAGAGACTCAAGGAGGCATCAAAGTGTGTAAAACATGTATATGTATATGTATGTAGACGAAGTAAGGGGATGTCCCATGCGCGCACCATGTAAAAGCCAACGCGCTTCATCCGTAAGCAGTAACATCGGAGGGAGGGAGGGAGGAAGGAAGGAAGAGGAGGAGTAGGTATAGTAGGTAGGCGGCCTTGGATGTAAAAGGTAAATTCTAAATATAAACTGCGTGAGGGCCTGGGAGAGAGTGAGCGAGCAGGCAAGCAAGCAAGCGAGCGAGCGCCCGGCGAGTGTAGGGGCTGCTGTATACCGTCTCTCTTTGAGTATATACATATATATCTATACCAAGCGTGGGGGAGATTCCTAACTGTATGTATATACACGTATGTATGTATGTGTGTATGAGAGAGAGAGATGAGGTGGGGTGGGCGAAGAAGGAGCAAAACTACCCTCTCGCTTAGCCGAGATATCGATTCCCAGCAGCCCGGCTGTAGCGCTCGAGAGACAGAGAGAGAACAGCCACCAGTAGCAGCCTGGCCCCTGTACGTATATGTATATATACAGAAGCGCGCATCTCCCGGCCGCTCGCTTGCTTTCCAGTAGCGCTTACCTATATACTACAGACTTTTTTCCTATGGCGCGCTTTTAAAAAAAACCCCTTATATACTCTACTATCCCTTTCTTTCCAATGCCTCTTCGATCTCTTCTTATGTAGTAGTAGAGAAAGAGAAAGAGATATGTTCAAGACCGGCCAGGGATCGGAGGCTGCTATTATCGGCTCTGTTATAGCTTCGGCATTCCGGATAGTAAAAGGCAACTCGCTTTCTCTTTCGCTCTCTTTTTTCTCTTTCGTTACGCTTAGAGAACAATTTTCAATGATTTCCCAACTTTAGCTATTCGGATGAGCGATTGGCTTTTAGATCGAGCTATACTCGTCGGACCAACTGTTTTACGTATATGCATTGATAAGGAAAAGATAAGATTTCTTTTTCTTTTTTTTTAAGAAGGGTTACTGACTTGGAACTGCTTGTTATTGTGGTTTAGGAAATTCTGGCTTTTAAAATATATGGGGGAAAAAATATATGCGCGGGGAACTTTTTTTTTTTTATACTTCGCTGGGGTTATCGGTTAATTAGAACCTTATCTTATTTCATATATTGCTTGTGCGTGATTTTCTTTCTCACGCGCGTATACATATGTGAACGTTACATTTGTATACACAGCTTAGAATGTGTTATAACTAATTTATCTTTTAAAGATAAAAGCTGTATCAAGATTAGATAGCCATTCAAATGAAGTTTCAAAGTTTTGGAAATAAATTAAATTAATGTTCAATAATTTGCCTTTTTCGTTTAGTCTAGACTCTATATCAAATGTTTTTTGGAATATCGAACAATTTTGAAGTATCGTAAAATAATACTATTTTACAATGAAAATTAAGTTTTAAACAATAAATGTAAATCAATTATTCAGTGAGTTAAAATAAAACACTAATAAAATTTCTTATAAATTAAACATTTTTTTTTTTAACCTTCGTCCGCGAAAAAAAAATCAATATTACAGTTCCTATACAAGTTTTTCACGTGATGCAGACAGAGTTCCGTTTACCGAGTGAATTTGTAATTGAATTTTCAAACAGATTTAGATCGTTTGAAAAAATAAAAAAAGAAAAATCTCTATCGCTTTAATTTTGCGTAAAGTTAGTTTTCGTTAAATTGTTATCTTCATCATGTTCATTTGACTTAGTTTAACTTTGCCTATTAAAAGTCGACAGGTTGTTGGAAAATGTAATCATCTACTTTCCTAATTGATTTTCGCATAAACATATTTATTCTATTATTAAGTGTAAACGAATGTTGAAAAGCTGTTATTAATTTATTTTTATAATCTACTGAAGTTAAAAATTGTAGAAGAATATAAGATAAGTAGATTAACGTGCGATAATTTTAATAATAAATATAACATTGATAAAAATATTCCCAGACAAGCTTTAATACGTAAAACAAAACAAAATAAGTCATAAATATCATAAAATAATCACGTACATTTATTGCTGTCTTTTCATATTTTTAAAGTTACTTGAATACCAACACACCATTATTGTTATTCATTAAAATTTATTATATGCAAATGTATGGAATTTATGTTTAATATTTCTGAACAATTACAACAATTCATATAATACTTTATTATTTATCCAAAGCTTGTTTGATTGAATTTCAATAACGTATTTATGATAATCTCTAATTCAAATCGATTTGTTAATTTAATAATATGAATGAGTGTGCGTGCACAACCACGTGTTGTACGTGAACATATACGTATACATCCATATATATAATAAGTACTAAATACATGCTAACGCGCGTGCGCGCGATTGCACACAAACAAACAAATTATTAAAAATAAAAAATGTTCGATTTTTTTCTAGATCAGAAATAAAAATATTTATTTACAATGTTATATTTTTTTTATCTATAAATATTAATTGAAATAAATTATAAAATTATAAAAGTTTTAAGTAATAATCTAATATTAAAAAAATTCAAGTCTTGCTTACAAACAGAGATTAAAGCTTAATATTATCCATATCATGAAATGAAAATCAGAAAAGATAAAAAAGTAAAAAAAAGCAGGGACTACCTAGTAAAAGAAATGAAAAAAAAAAAAGATAAAATAGAGAGAAAAAAAGGAGATAAAGATTTAAGTATAAAGGCGGCACATATAAGCTCTAACCTGATTGGTTGGCATCGTTATGGCTCCTTCTGCTACACGTAGTATTTACATTCCAGACTGCTGTATGGAAAAGCTCGGCTGCTCGTGCAGTGCAGTTGCATATGATTGTTTCATATATAGTATTGGTCGCGCACGCGCCTCTTAATCAGCTGCTGCAGCAGCTACTTATTAAAGCTCTCAACATCCTCCAGTCTTTTAAAAATTCTATATCTTCCAAATAAACATATATCCTGCTGGTGTAGTAAGACGTCAAACATTGCATTGCCAGACGGTGTGGTGCGTTAATAAAAGCTTGTGAGAGGTGTTTGTCATCCAAGAAGGTCGATAAATGATTGTCAACGAGGTGGCTGATGCCACAGCAATTTGGTATTGGTACCAGTTCACCAGAAGGTATGTCTCGTAAAAGTGATAAGAATATAGTCGCTAAGCTGCTGCATCGACGTGTCCTGATGATTGACGACATCCTCAGAACCAACAGGACCATCATTATTTGATGAGCAGTCTACTCTCAGCTAAAAGCTTAGCAACAAGTCCGATATGAATGACAAAGATCTAGACAATGATAAGGTCTGCAACATCTGCGGTGACAGGGCACATGGATTTAATTTCAATGTCCTCTCCTGCGAGAGCTGCAAAGCTTTCTTTAGACGCAATGCTCTTCGAACCAAGGTGATAATTTTTACTATAAGTATTTACTAATGATGTTATTTACTTTCTTCCTTCATCTGCAACATTAAAAAGATTTTTATTAAATTACAATTTGCTTTTTTTCACTTTTATACTTGGCAAATTTTTTTATTTTTAAGATTAATTTGAATTTTAGAATTAATGTATTAATTATGTATTTTTGTTTGTTATTTTTAGGAATTTCTTTGTCCGTTCACAGACACATGTGCTATAACTCCAATTACAAGACGCTTTTGTCAAAAATGCAGATTAGTCAAATGCTTTACTGTTGGCATGAAAAAAGAAATGATATTGTCTGAAGAGCAGAAGGTTAAAAAACGACAAAAAATTGAACAAAATAGAGCAAAAAAGAGACCAAATTCAGATAATCAAAAAAGATTAAAGTCAAGAAAAGAAAGTGAAGATGATTGTAATTCTGATGACACTTCCATACCTTCCATTGCCTCTACTTCATCAGAATCATATTTTTGGGAATCTGACAAGATATATGTTGACCTTGATGCAAGGAAAAATACATCGATAGACAGTACAAGTCCAATAACTGCTTCTAGTGTTTCAAGTCCTTCCAGTATTCCAGAAAATTTTGACGTATATGGCAGTAAAACATTAAAAATTTTAAAAGATTCCAATCCAATTTCTGGAAAAAATTTTGGTATTGATAACCCCTTAGACTCTGACTACAGTCCAATTGAGTTGAATATTGAAAACAATTTTTCTTGTCAAATGACTTTTGATACAAATTCTGAAAATTCTCTTGAACAAGAAAAAGAACAACCTGCGTTAATGAAGATCAAAAGATCATTTATTAAATCCCCTGTGCCATCAAAACATACTAGATTTCAAAGATATCTTTCAAATTCTCCTTCACTACGAACATTTCTAAAAGAACATCAATCTTATCAATCATATCCTGAATGTACAATAAATTCAAAGTTATTTGAACCACGTGCAAATCAAGTAATTTCTAATATACCTCAATCAAATTTAGAAGAAACAAGTATTTTTAAAAAATCTAAAGAACCCATTTTGGAAGAGTTAACTTTAACTTCAAAAATAATACAAAATGCTGAACTTATATCTAAATTAGTTAGAAATCCAAAAGTTATTGCAAAAATATTTAAAGACGAAAGTTTATTGACAAAAATTATAAGAGACCCAGAAACTATTGACAAATTAATTTCTGATCCAGAAATACTAAAATTTTTAGAGGAAAATGTTACAAATCAAAGAATTAAAGAAACATTTCAGATTATGTTGAAAAATAATACAATGGAAACACACACTGTTAGTGATAAATCTACTAATGAAACATTAAATATCATCAAACCTCAAATAGAAAATCCTATTTTAACAAATCTAATAGAAAATCAATTCACTGAAAAATATCAAAATCTTAGTGAACAAAATAAAACGTCAAATAAAAAATCAAATAATGTTACAACAGAAATTCTTGAAAATATTCAAAGGTAATATCAATAAATAATTCTATAACGTTAATTTATTATTATCAAAAATTCATAAAAAATATAATAATTTTACAGTGAGGTCATAAAAGCAAATACATTAGATTCAATTCTGTATGAAGCCATAAAATTAGAATATTCTGCAAATTCAATTATTAGCAGCGTTCCATGTACTAAAGAATTAAATGATGTTGAGAGAGCTAAATTAAATGAGCTTATAGTTGCAAGTAAAGCTCTCTTAAAACCCATTGATGAAGATTTATCAAATTTTGATGGTATTAATTGCACATTAAAGGTAATCAATTTTAAACTATAAGTAAATAATTATATGACAATATTTTACAAAAATTTAATTTATTCTACAGGAAAATTCTGGACAAAAAGATACCAAGTTATTAGATGTTATAAATTTAACAGCAATAGCTATTCAAAGACTGATAAAAATGTCCAAAAAAATCAGTGCTTTTAAAAATATGTGTCAAGAAGATCAACTTGCTTTGCTAAAAGGAGGCTGTACTGAAATGATGATTTTAAGATCAGCTATTATTTTTGATTCCAAAAAAGAAACTTGGAAAATTCCTCATAGCCAACATGGGATGGGTAATATCAGAGTTGATGTATTGAAAGAAGCTAAAGGAAATCTTTATGATGAACATTTAAAATTTGTTGGGACATTTGATACAAGCTGGCGAGAAGAAAATATTATATTAATTTTATGTGCTATTGCGCTTTTCTCTCCAGAAAGGCCAAAAGTTGTTCATAGTGATGTTATTAAACTTGAACAAGTAAATCATTTTGATTTTACATCAAATAATTTTAAAAAATGTGCCTAATATTCTTCCACTATTTTAAACATTTGAGATTTCAATTTTTGTTTTTTTTTTCAGAAATCATACTACTATTTATTAAAACGATACTTAGAAACAAGATATTTTGGATGTGAGGCTCAATCTACATATTTAAAACTAATTAAGAAAATGTCAGAATTACGTAAGCTTAATGAAGAAGTTGTTGGAGTTTATTTAAATGTGAACCCAGCAAGTGTGGAGCCTTTATTAAAAGAAATATTTGACTTGAAGCAAAGATAAATATAGATTAATACATAAATATAGATTTCTATTTTTACACATGTGAGATAAATTTAATTTTTTTACAATATTTTTATCACTTTAATTGTTAAAATATAGTGCTTTATACCTTTATAATAGTTTAAATTGAGTACATGTAGGTACTAACATAAATTTAAAAATATTCCATTCCAAATATAGAGATACAGTCTTTTTTTTTAATTTGTTGTAAGTTAATTTTATAAATTTATTTAAATGGTCTTTTTTATGCAGTAATTATAATGCAAATACTGGGTTTAATAGTTCTTCACACAAAGTTATGTATTGGATTCAGTTTAAGTTGAAGAAATTAGATAAAGTTGCAGTTGCAAATAGATACTGAATTTATTATATTTGAAAATAATATAATGATCTAAATTACTGTTACCTAGTTATACATTAAATCAAACATGAGTCATAACGTTAATTTTACTTGTTTTACTTTTTAAATGTTTAAATCTTCAAGTTGAAAAATTAAAATAAAATTAATTTTAAAAAAAGATATTGTTAAATGTTGAGTGCAATAAGTCTTCATATTTTTACACTTACAAAGTTTTGTAGATATAAATATTAAGATTGTAAAAGTGATAAGATCTTTAATGAACACAAAAATAATTTGTGGTATTTTGACAAATGTCTATATTGTTAATGATTATAGAGTTTACATTGTACACACGAATTATGTGATAAAGCAATAAAATATTTTTTCACAAATGAACAAAATTTTATTTCTGATTCTTACCTTTTTATTATAAAGTTGATTATACTATGCATCAGGATCCGGAGGATCAAGTGTACTTGGAGTTGTAAGAATTTTTATAATTATTAAGACTAAAACCAAGGTTATGGATATTGACACCAAAAGAAATAGTAGTGAGAATATAAAAATGATAAAATAAAGTATTCCTTTGATAACGAAACATAAAACTGAAACCGTCCAATCGGCAATAGATTGAAATATATCGAGAATTCCTAACATTTTTAATTATTGTTCAAATTTGGTAGGTTAATACTTGTTAATTTTGATATGTCTATACTTATTTACTAATCTTAGTGATATGCTAGATGCAATTCTTTTGTCTTTTTATCTTGTTTTTATTACTCAAGATGCAACTGACACACCTGCTACGCGCGCTCTTTCGAAGAGAATTTTCAGCTTTCACCTAACCTACATTACTGACCAATGAAAGTTCCGGGGCTTTATATGAAAATTAGCCAATGAAATATGATTTTTGCTGTTGCTTCTATTTCTTTATTTTTTTATTTTCAAAAAGATAAAAATTGAAATTGTTTATAAATTAAATTGTAAATTAGAATTATATATTAATAAAATTGTACTGTATGCCTGATCTTAATAATTTTAAAGTAATGAGAATATTTTACTTACTTTTAGGCATTTATTTTTTATCAATATAACTACGTGAAAAATATATCACTAAATATATTTTATATAAAAAATATTTTTCTTTATTTCACAATTTTTTTTTTAAATCTTGTACAATTCAGACTTTTTTAATTTGCCTGATATTTTTTTTTTCATTTATGCGATTACAGTAAATTCGATTATTTTGGTCTCAGACTCGTAAATTCGCTATTTCACATGAATTATCGGCAAGAAATTAGATGATGCTAAAATTTTTAAGCAACATAACTGTTATTATATTTTAATCATGCAATTAATAACGTATGCTTAACATAAATGATTTAAAAAAAAGTGAGATAAAATTAACAAAAAAAAAACTTTAAAAAACTATAACAATTTTGATATATTGAATTTTTAAAAAAATCATAATGATGACATTATTGAAATTCATTAATAATCATAAGTTCACTTTAAAGATTTATAAAATATACTAATCGCACTATAAAATTAGTTGATGGATTAAATGATTTTTTTTTTTAAGATGTAACTAACAGTATAAACTACAATATATGTATAATAACAAATAAAATTTATCAATAACAAAAAAAAAAATTCACAGAATGATAATAATAAAATAAGATCTTTCTACTGTGATTCACGAAAAGTTGTGAAAAAGAAAAAAATAATAATAAAGCTCAAAAATGAATTCAAGCAAAATTTTAACAAATATATATCATCATACAACAACTGATGAACTGAACGGTGTACGAAAAAAAATCGTAATAAGCCAAAACGTATATACGATATATAATCGATCTTTCCACTAAAATTTAAAAAATAAAACGATCATTTAACGATCGATGACACATTTAAAAACATATTGGCTCGCAATGCCAGTTCTCTCTTAATCAACATAATAGACGTACATCGAGCTTTTTAAAAATTATCTGATTTCAATCGGTTCGGCGCTGTTCTTGCACGGATTGAAGCTGGTCGAGCTGACCGTTGACTTGCTATCACAGAACTCGCTCTCGCCAAAAGCTACGGTATAGGATAGATGGGAGGGTGGTAGATTATCGCGCTTGTAATGATAAAAATCTTCGGTATTCTCGTGGAAGCTCTTGACCATGGTATCGCAATTGAGCTTTTCAGCCGCGATGTAGCAGGCCCCGAGTGCTGCCGAGGTTGTGAGCCTGAGGAGAGTCAGCTCGTCTACTACGTTCTTCTGATGGATCTCATCGATAAAACCCGGCTGCAAGTACTTCCACGACTTCCACACCGAGCCCACGCATATCACTTTCAGTCCTCCCTTCTCCAGCTTCAGATCCTGAAACACCATTATTATATTATTTTATTAACTTTAATTATTTATTTATTTATTTTTTACTTACATTGTGGGCCTTAACCGAAACAGCAGCTACATGTTTGGCTAACATAATTCCAGCCTCCCGGAACAGCTGTAGACATAAGGCATCGTCTCGATCGCAACCAGCTGCAAGCTCCCTTGTGAACATCGCGAACTTGCACTTGTTGAAATTCGCGCATAGGTGGGGTAGCATACTCTGCTGATCCGTGACGTTGAAGTACTGTTGCATCGCACCCCAGACGTAGGAGATCGGAGCTGGAGCTTTCATTAGACCATCTAGATCGTCGAATACGTATTTGCAAGCTCGATGGGCTATCCAGTAAGCTGTGAAGTTAGATTGATGGATTTAATTATTTTTTTGCTTGAATTTAATATTATTCGATTTTTAACGAGTAAGATATAAATAGTAGAGTAAGAATTGTTGTTATTACGAGATAAAAATCGGTTAGATCTGAGACGAGGAAAAATGATATAGCGGACAAGTCGAGTTATATTAATATAAGCTTGCATTGGGATATCGAATTGCTTAGTATTCGTTTGTCAGTCTCAATCGTCACAGTCGTTTTATTTATACGTTCATGGAAATAGAATTGTGCAAATCGAAGCTCAAATATATAAAGTTAATAATTATATCGATCAATATAAATATATGATTTTTAAGCTAAAAATCAATATCAATCAAATAACAAAGAAAAAAAAAGAAAAAAAAAACATTCAAATCAGAAAAAATAAAATAATCAATACTTAATTACGATCTAAAAACTTACCACTGCCTTCATCACCCAGCATGTATCCCCATCCACCACATCCATAAGTCTTTCCATCGGGATTGATGAGAAGAGCATTGCTACCAGTACCGGATATAAGAACAATACCACCATTTGGCAATCCAGTCCTCAAACTACCAAGGGTATCCGAACCGACTGTGTAATCATTTGAGGCGTAGGGAAATAGCCGATGTAGCGTCTCGGCTAATTCGCGGTTACTTTTCTCTTCCTCGCAGCCGCTCAAGTTCAAGCCCTGCAAGTGGAACAACGATTTCGTCATTTGATTTACTGGTCACGTATATATGTGTATGTGGTGTAGTATGTTGAGCTGCGGGTTGTCCTGTTTGACTACCCTCTTATTTTTTTCTTTTTTAACGTGTGTGATTGTTGTTGAATATACGGGAACTTTGCATGGTGGTGATATGACCTTTTTCTCTACTTGCAATTGCATATGCATTCGAACATGTTCTGAATTAAGGTTTTTTCATTAAATTGCTTTTGTTTCTGATACGTGATGCATTTTAACTAAAGATTTATCATCTAATTAAAATAATGTACAAAATTTATAAAAATTATCATGAAAAATGTATAAACTAACAATAATACTAAATCACCAATCGATATTTCTCTGCATCATTTATAACTGGTTCATGTTTAATTAGCCAATAACGTAATACCAATTTGATAATTCGCGTCCTCATTTCATAAGAATAAAAAAAAACACGTATATTATTCATCATAACAATATATAAATATATAAATACACGTTCTCGATGAGTCGAGCATCTCAACAAATATATTATATATTAACCACAGCTCAAGTGTCAATAAAAACGATAGCCTGACTTACATACATACATACATACACATCACATGGAAGCTGGAAGGAAAAGTCACGCTTCGATATTGTCCATCACATACAATACACATACACATACAAGTTGGGATACGACAATAATCGCGTGTCGAGCTTTTCCGCGCTCGTGTCTCATACGTCATCCATCCAACGTTCGACTACACATGCTATAGGTATATATGAGTACTTATCTATAGGCAGTGTCTCTCTGTCTCTCATCGGTTGAACGCAATGAGGAAATGATGATTTATGGCGCTTTAACAGCATGTACATAAATGTACACTCGTGCTCTTTCGTGAAGGGGAGCGAGATCAGATTGACTACGACGACGCGCATCATCAAAATTCTTCGAGAATTTTCTTTGCCACTATAAACTACTTATTGTTTGGCAGATTTAATATTAAATGTACGTTATACCGATTTTAGTATAGCTTAATTTATAAACCAATCTGTCTTTTTTTTTTTTATAAAATTACTTTTAATCTATTATATTTAACATTGAGCTTGATTTCATTACAGCTTAGATTAGTTTTATTCATTCACGTATAATAAAAGATATTTAAACCTATCACTTTATACGTTACGTATAATTCAATTTAAAAATAATTCAATAAAATCTTAAAACTGATAAATCCTTAAATATTTTACAACAAGAATGCGATACACAGAAATCGAAATTAAAACACAATGAATCAACAAATATTGCTCGAAATGTAGTGTGATTATCACAAAGCTTGGCAGAAAAAACAATCTGAGAATGAATAATTTAAATAAAATTTGCAACCGACTCTCACATTCCTTCAACCTTTACATAAGCATTTCTTTAATAAAAAAAAATTAAAAAAAAAAGATTCGACATTTTATCATCTATAACAAATTAAGTTGACAGGTAATAACGTCATGATGAGTATAGGTATACATCGATTTTATTAAACTGAAGTTTTTCCACGTCTATATATTAAAACGAATGCACTTTAATCGAAAGAAGCTCTTTGATTGAAAGCTTATACGAGCTTTGGAAATTTTCATGAGTAGTCGAAAGAAGATGGATGATAATGCTATTTTTTCATCAAGCTTTATTTATTGCGTTGCACACCTTATATCCTATAACTGCGTATGCACGTGCTTTTACGATAATTATTATGAATACGTCTTTATATCGGAGTTAGAGCATATTTCAAATACTTTTATAGTTTTTTCAACGAAGTATAAATCAAATTCCTATAATTGTTTAAAGAAGAAAATAGAGAATCAAACAAATTTTCATTTCATTAAAACCGCTCTATACTACTTCGAATTTAAATAACTTCAAGAGAAGAGCTATGACTTATTCATGCGACATAAAAAGCCAAGTGTGTTTAATAAGTGAAAGTATACACCACTTGACTTCTATTAGGATTTAAATTTGAACAAATGTATGTATGTATGTTTGTAAGTAGATATAATATACTCACAACAATATCGTAAGGAACGTTCTCCGGACAGCCAATAACTGCTTTGGACCGGACGATCATGTCATTGATCCTGGTAGCGGTCTCCTTCATACCAAGCGCCTGTAAACATCATCAAAAGCTCACAAATAAAGCTCTGAAATTTTTTTTTTTCTAAATACTAAACCACGCCTATCGCGATTTGTAAATTCGCGATATTAAATCCAGCATCCGCGATTACATCAGTAACATGTGTGTGTGTGTGTGTGTGTGTGTGTGTGTGTGTGTGTGTGTGTGTGTGTGTGTGTGTGTGTGTGTGTCTCCAGTTATGTATATATATTCCGATCGGATAGATCTGACCGCATCGACTCCAATTGTACGAGCCAGGGGACACTTGCGTAAGCTTCGTCGTCGTTGTCGCCGTCGTTGTCGAACGATGATGAATAAGAGAGATAGAAAAAGGGAATTGCCCGGGCTATAGCACGAGGTAGTTGATGGCTTTAAACACGAGTTAGTCTATATGCTTCTTATCTCGATCTTCACGTTGTCATATACCTTGGATCTGTGAATACACGAGGTGTCTTGTACCGACCTCGAACGACAATCGCTTCTTCCTCCCCTATTCTTTTTTTTTCATGAACAAATTTTCACGTCGCGTAACGACACACACACACACACATACACAATAGCATCTGATGAATTAGCGTATACGAGATTAACTTCGGATGTATATAGTGTGGAGAAACTAAAGAGTAAACCCTTCCCTCCTCCTCATTTGTTGTCTGTTACTTCAATGGATAGTTAAGTGTGTACCGTTTATTCTAAACTTTAAATTTTATCTTTTTTTTATTGCTTTCTATTATTTAGTTACTATTAGGCGGATTGTAAATGACTTATTTTGAATACGCAATTATCGCGGTTTCTAAAAAAAAAATTTAGTAATAACATATAATTCTAGTAATGTTATGCAACAAACTATTTAAAAAATTAGTTAAAATAATCACGTGAATTTAAATCAGTTGTTTAAATTCAAAAGCTTTTAGTTATTTTAAGACATTAACGAAAAATTATAAATGGAAAACCCATAATAAGTAATAAAAATAAAAAATAAAAAATTTTTTTTGTTCTCTTCCGCGAGTTTATTACGCTCGTTTATGCGGTTGAGATTGAAGGATGATGTGGCGCAGTTGCGGTCGGTCATTAATTCATCAATGAACGCGTTTCGTGTTGCGCTTTAAAAAAAAAATGATTGTTCAACGTTTTACCCAGTGATTTGTATGGGGACCTCTAACTTCAGCCAATTTCTTGCCTCTTCCGTCAACTACGAACAGCGTCGAGTGCGTCGCTCCTCTGTAAGGCATTTAAAAAAAAAAATAAGAAAAGAAAACATTTCATTTAGTTTGATATGTTACTTGATTGTACAAATATTTTTTTTTTTAAATTATATTTATAAATATTTGTTCACCCACAACATATACCGTTGGTAATGGAAAATTTTTGTTTTTTGTTTCCACTAGGTACATTTTATTTTTTATTGCGATTATTTGGAATTCGTTGATTTCAGAGATAAAACTATCTAATATTTATCTTATCATAAAATTATAAATGAATTAACAATGGTATGAGCGATAAATCCAAGTAACATGTAAAATCTTGCCTATTTTTTGTTGGTATGTCAACCAAATAATGCCATATAATTTTAATAAATAAAAAAAAAAATTTCAATTTTTTAATAACATTTATGAAACATTAAATGTAATATTTGTTAAATAAATTAAGTTTAAAAAAAAAACAATTTATACGAAACATGTATTTTCAACGTTCAACTCTTTTCTTAATATCAAAATTTTCAATATGCTTGAGTATAAAGTTAAGGCATACACCTATACGTATAATTTTTTCAAGAGTATAGCTGAGCTTGCAATTTCGTTTTTAAAAAGAAAGGTTAAAGACCTGCAAGTTAATTTACAGTCCAAATTGCATTGAAAGTAGATCTAATAACAACTTATTAAATTATTGATTTTATAAACGACTCGTTTAGTAATACATTGTAATTTATTTTCAAGCTGTCTACTTCTTATAAGTACCATGTGATTCAAGAGGGTAAATAATGTGATTGAAGTGGAAAATAATAACGTTTCTTTTTTTTTCTTCTTTTTTTTTTTATACAATTTATTTAACTTGGCTTTGTGTGCTCATTTAATGTTTGATGTAGGTTAATAAATTTTGACAAGCTGAATTTAGTTGGACTATCATTGTATTGTATGATAAAAAAAAGGGGGAATTAAGTACAGATATAGAAGAAATATATTTACTGCTTGATATAATATGACGAATGAAAAATTATCGTGGACTTAACTAATGAGATGAAAAGTCATTTATCATGTTAATTCACTTGATTTTTTTTTATTGTTTTTTAAGTTTAAGATTACATAATGAAAAATAATGTCAGTACATAAATCAATGTAAAAAAAGATTTTAAAAATTTTTAATTCTTAATTATTATTTTATTAAAATTAGAAAATGTTAAATAATTGTTCTGCTTTAAACTATCTGTAACCCAATTGTTACTACATAAATTAATCAAATAAATCTAAAAACGTATAAATTTATAATCGATATTACACATTTGTGTAACCCTTTATCAAGTTTGACGGAAAATTATGTACTTAAAAGATAAAACTTATATCATGTAATTTATATAAATGAGCTTTAAAATATGTTAACCGTCAGATTTTATAAAAAAATGATTAAGGCACTTTATCATCATATACTAAATGATTATCTCAAAAATTTTGACAAAGTCATATACTCTTTCCTTTTTCTTATATAGATTAATTAATCTACTTAATTTCTCAAGACAAGATATATTTTAGATAGTAGTATCATGCTGATTTATAAATTTAGAAACATTAAAAATATGAACTCATTAAATTTCAAGAAAATCAAAAATAATTTTCAACCATTAACAAACTAAATTTTAATAAACTACAAAACACACACTCATTCACATACGATAAACATAAAATAAAGAAATAAAAACTTACCCCTCTAATCCACCAATCCTCAAAGCCTCAGGCGTTTTATCAGGGCTTTCACATGCCGATACGGTCACTTGGCCGTTCGTTCTCTCCATCGTTTATAACTGAAAGCCCAACTTTAAAATCCGAGTCTCATCGATCTACAAAACAAAAAAAAAAAGAAGCAATCAGTCGAATGCTATATATTACAAGAGCACTACTAAAAAAATTTTTGTCTATACGAGTGAATGAACTTGTGGGGGACACATGTGTCGCGTATACACGCGCGAGCACCAACGCGTATATATGTGATCATAAGGGGCGCCGCCGATTGATAAGAATTTAAGAGACGACTCTGCTTGTATATAGGCGCCTATATAAAAGTCGACATATTATTCAGCGGAGTCAAGCTGGTAATTATTGTCCGGATGATTGACAGGCGGATGTTTTTTCAGGACGATGGGATGGATTATATTCAAGAAGGTAGATGATCTTAAGGGTACTTCGATGGATGTGTATTTATCTATGACCAACGAACGACGTATATTACGTTTTTAGTGGACGGGTTAAGTGAGTTAAGATGAAGAAGAAGAAGAGACTTTGGAGACGGAAGATAAGAGATGGGGAATATATTGCGCAAATAAGAACTAATGATAATAGGTCCCCACTTGTCCATATATACTAATATCATGTATTTTTCAACGATTATTTATTCAAGGCTTATATTATATTATACTGCCCTTTACGGAAACGTAAACAAAACGTGGATGAATCGTGAATAGTAGGAGATATTACGCCATGTATATCTTTGGGTACTTATCGTAAGAGTTGAGTGGCAAATATTAAATATCCGGTTCATAAAGATTATTTTTTTTTTTATTTTGATAGTTCAATTGATGATATTTTGGATTATTGAGAATCAGCGTTTTATGTCGATTAAAAAGAAAAAGACAGTTTTAAAATTTAGTAATTATTTTCACTCAAAAAAAAAAAAAAAAAAAATACAATTGTGTAAACGTCGATAATATTACAGAAATACTTATTTTTAAAAACGATGTATACGATATGTTCTGAAATTTCGTACGGTTATGTAAACAATTAAAATTAAAAAGAATTTTATTTTTCAATATACAATTGAAATTACGTTTATTGATTTATTTTTTAAATTAATGATTGCTATATTGTTTACCACGTCAAATTCGTTTATGGTTTTTCGTCTGAAAAGGGAAAAAAAAAGAAGAAATTTGAAACCACAGTAAAATACTTAAGGCGCACATATACGAATGCATTGTGCAAAATGCAATTAAAATTCCGAAAGAAAAAGCAAAAGGGAATTCGAGTATACCATAGTTAAAGGACAACAACACGAGAAGTTGTAACTAATGTAAAAATCCAGTGTCTTACATTTACAAAACAAAATAAAAATAAAAAAAAAGTTTCTTTTGTAATTTTAGTAATAGTGGTATAAAGTTCGATCAGAAAATCATTTGCAATCTACAAAATTAGAAAGCACTCCGCTAAAACTCCGATATATCCAAGTGTTGTGTGTATATATACCTATACCTATATACTACTACGTAACAAACAGAAACTTATCGTATTAAGTAACCCAAAATATTACCAGAAACAATCGTTTATCAAATCTCCTCTTACATCATTCAGCATAGGTAATATTTTCCAAGTCTATGTGTTATATGTATCCCTTAGAGTAAGTTTAAATATAAAGAAAAAGCAATAGTAGTGGGTGGGTGGGGATAAGCGCGACTATTGAACCGGTTTATAAGTACCAAGTAACAGATATATATATTATCTGGAAAAAAGAAAAAAAAACAAAAAGAAAAAATTCGAAGCCAAATTCCTCCAAGGTCGTTATATACGAGTATTTCGACATCACACTAACACATCAACGAAAGCGACTATAAGCCGAAACGCGAAGAGCGAACGAACGAACGAACGAGGTAGGTATATAAACACGGAAAAGTAAGTATCTAATCAAGCAAAATATATTCACATCGGAAACGCGCGGCGCACACGGTGGAATGCCGTAGCGTATATATACCTATATACATATACATATAAGCGTGCCCGCGCGACATACGAGTATATATATGCGGCGAGGGACCAAGTGTGAGAGAGAAAGAAAATGAAAAATCCGGGAGTGAGTACTTATTATAGGAGAGATAAGTCGCGAACAGTAGGAGCAGTGTATACCTATGTACACACACCTATTAGTTTAATATTTACTTACCGTCTCGGTGCCTTATCTCACACGGCTTCTGCTTTGCCCGGAAAGGGAGATGAACCCGGAAGACGAGCCCCTCGATGACAGCTGCTATATTATTATGACCGCGTGTCTTTTCAATCCAAACACCACCAGCAGTAGCAGCAGTAACA
>JAPYZE010000998.1:0-41466 GCA_030522805.1 Leptomastidea abnormis
ACTAACGTTTAACAATTTTTGCACTTACTGTGAAAGTGGCGCGTGAGTGCCGGTCATTTTCAACGATAGTCGTGCATTTTAATTCGATAGTGTATATATACGTAGCAAAAAAAAAAAAAAAAAAAAATACCGGAAAAAGGAAACGAACGTTTTCCTGGATAAAAGACTGGGATTTTACATTCGTAATAAAGTATATATCAAACTTTGTTATCGATCTTATGTATATACACACATACACCCACACATGCGAGAAAATTGCTTTTTCCTATATACATGATGAAATTTCTTTTTTTTTTTTGGCTCCAGTACTTTTATATACGTATAAAGAAGAAGTGGTGTAAAAAATACTACGTCTATAAATTCGTTAATCCACAATACCGAGTCATGTGTCTGAATAAAACGTATAGCCAAAGGTGACGCAAAAATATTGAGTATGGTGTGTATACTTTTTTTTTTTTTAATACAATTTTGTATGCCGTTGATAAAAACTAACTCGTGGCAGGAAGTTTGAATCAATAAAGTTTGTGATTTTTTTATCGCTTGACCACATTTCTTTTTTTGAGGAATAAGTGTTTTAACCAATTGAATCACCGGTAGTAATTTTTTTTTTTTACTTTTTCTAAACGTAATGTAGTCTAATAATTTAAGTTGGTATCGTTGAATTTTTAAATTATGTTTTAGAAACGAACCTAACGTAAAAATTGAATTAAGAATTTATTGTTTTAATAATTAATATTAAAAATTCTTTTGAAAAAAACTTTGACGATATACTATTTTGTTGTTATTTAAATTTTACTAAAAATTAAAAAGAATAATTCAATTTTTTAATTAGCTGTCTTTTGATTACAGAAAAAAACCTTTTTTTTCTTTAGATGCAATATTATACAAATAGTTTTATACAAAGTCGAACTTTTTCAATTACTTTATTAAAAATAATTAAAATAAAATTATATTAAAAAATTTTAGTTTTCACTTCTTTTTTAAAATTAATTAAAATTGGCTAAAGTTACAAAACAAAAAATACTATAAGCACCAGAACATCTACAAAATAAAAAAAAAAACAATTTTAAAAACCACAATCACAATAATAACCCATATAATATAAATAAAATAAAATTCATAATTTCCTACATCATTCATTAAACTCAAAATCCTAACTAATTACAAAACTCAGTATCAACCCCAAAACTCCTTCTCCCCCCCTCCCCCTCTCTATTCTCTCTTACTCTTCAACTTACTCCACAGCATATATAAAGTCCGTACACACAAAGCTCCCACCTCAAAAATTCATTAAAAAATCAAGAAACCAACAAAGCCAAGCGTAACACCACAAGCCTTTCTCTTAACTCCAACCCCTTCTCTTAATCTCTCTCTCCAAAACATATATCCCCTACCACATACAAAAAACCTTCATTCCTTCGTAAAATTAGCACACCACTAAAAAAACTACCACCACCACCACTACCATTAACCACCGACAACTTCAGGTAAGCGTAAAAAATCATGAAAAGCAACCGCAATCAACGAACAAGAACAACAAAAAATAAGTAAAGTTTTTTAAGCTTTAACAATGACGCTTACAGAGAGAGAGAGAGAGAGAGAGGCTAACCAACGAGTTATATATTACGTGTGCAGGTATGTGTGTAAATGGTGCTAGTCGAAAGGGCAAACCCCCTTGGGGGAAAGGGGGGGGGGGAGAAAATTGAAGGGAGAGAGGAAGGGGTCTTTTCTCAAGAGGCTTTCTCCATGTGTGAGTAAGAGAGAGGAGAGTATAGCAAGGGAGGGCGAAACGAAATTCACGCAGGCCCAGGCCGTTCATTAACGATGGCGTCGGGAGCACACACGGACCATTGGTCGTGTTACGAAAGCTACGTACACATATACATACATGCATACATAGTCTATGGATGTGTGCACACGTAGCCGTTACTGTAATTTAATATAGGTGCGCCTATATATAACACGCCGAGCCCGTGCGCCTCGCTTATTCTAGCGACTATATAATATATACCTACTCACTAACGATATAGCCCCCTGTATCACCTCCGCCTCCTCCTCCTCCTCACCTTCTCTACACTCGTATAGGCTATAGGTAATTTGAGTTAGTTTGTGTGTGTGTTTATGTGTGTGTGTGTGGGTGGGAGAGAGAAAGAGAGAAATCGTAAGTGTCGGTGTATTCGATTTCGCGAATGTATATGTATAATGTATAACTTGCAGTATGACACAATAGTTGGATTGGCTGTAAAGAGACTGCGAGTATTGTAAAATGTAATACCTTGGGTGTATATTATAAAAGAGATACGTGTGGTGTTATATGCAATGCATACGCAATTTGATATGAGATGATAGAACAGAGGTTATTGGTGTTATTTTTAATGGAGTCTTTTTTTTTTATTGAGTAAGTTAGAGAATTTGTGTATGAAATGCTAGAAAATATTATTGCTGGATTGTTTTAATGAGTTTTTTTTTTAAATCATTTTTGCAATTATTTTTTTTTTTAATATTTTTTTTAGTAGTTATAAGTTATCGTTCATTTGATTAGTGCAAAGAAATAATCTTTCATAAATGTATTTCGAACAACGTAACGTAATTTACGTTCTCTTAGAGCTTAAATTTTTAAGTAGCTTTAATATGAAAATTATTTTAAATATATATCTATTAATAAAATCATAGCATAAAAAAAAAAAATTATAGTAAAAATCAATGTAAATTAATGTATTAATAAATTTTTAAATCTCTTAATCGAGCTATCGCTGTAAAATTACACGACATATATACCACAACCGATAAAATTAATTCAAATTACCTATTACCTGTTTTTAATCTTAAACGCCACGTCGCATATTATAAATCAATCATAATTTGCAAAAAAAAAAATAATAATAATAATGAAAAGTATCATGTCCTTATCTAAAATTGCTAATTATTCAAATTAATCACCGGTTATAAAATGAAAAAAATAATAATAACAACAAGCTACCAGGTAAAGCTATAGCTATAATGAAATATGCAGCTATTCAAATTTATTGACTCGTTACTCTTTCTCTCTCTTTTACTTTCATTCTTTCTTTCTCTCTCTCTCTCTTACTCTTTGTTTTCGCGATGCCTGTAAATAATAGATTTTTTTTCTGTTCTATACTTGCAAAAGGTATAACGAAACGTATAGTATATATATGTTTGCCAGTTTAAACAACATCGCATGTCATGCCGTATTAGTAATAAAATCTTTTACGAGTTTTAGCCACATTGATGGTAGCTTCCTCGTTAAAAAGCTTACGTATATAAATATATAAATGTATATATACCTATTTTTACGTAAAACATACGCACGTGCGCCTCTTGGCTATTTTCAATATTGATCAGTCAATGCTTAATAGATTTATCGGGTAGCTTTTTTTTTCTCTCTCACACGCGTTTTAACGAAGGAGGCGATAAAAATCAATGTGAAATGTTTTATTTTTTTTATGCTTTTTTGTTTGATTGGTTTTAATAGTTGTCAATTGTATTTAAAATGATACAAATATCATTTGTTAAAAATATTAATTATGGATGTAGATGATTGAAAAAAAATATTTATGTGACGAGCAAATAATATTGAAATGTAATTTGGAAAATTATGTAAAATAGTAAGTAGCAAATATGAAGAAAAATGAGAGAGAGATAAATTACACTTTTCGTTCTAATGTTACCAAGTTTTTTCATAATTACGTAAATATTCACTTTTAAAGGCAAAAAAGAAAGAAAGAAAAAAATAATAAAGTTTTGGTGTATATATTCGAAAAGTAAAGTAGGTTAATCGAAGCAAATGAATTTAATTATCTGCCATGTTAGATCGTAGCTAATTGTTCTAGATTAACGAAAAAAAAAGAATAATAATAATAAAAGTTTTTAAGTATTATATGGTCAACTTTTACATATACATAGACACACACCATATCGAAATCATTGCGTGTCAAAACGAGTTTTCATATTAAAAAAAAAAAAAAAAAATCATATAAGTAGGTAACGACGCTGTACATTGTAACGTTAAATTGTCAGAAATTACTTAATATACACTTTAATTACTATTACATCCAATGATTACACTTTCGAAAGCAAAAAAAAAAAAGAAAGATAGGACAAAACAGACTATCCAAAAAACCTATAAACACAGCATATTAATACCTACAGAGAAAAGACAGATTGAAGCTTATATTGTAAGCTTCGAAACTCTCTCATCTTTTCTCGCTCCTCCTTATACTACTTCTTTTTTTTTTTTTTTGCCTCTCGACTAATCATCCAATTACTTACTTACTATACTTTTTAACTGAATTCTCGACCCGTCGTCATCGCAGTCGTTGTCTTCTTCGTACGTATACAATATCCATTGTGTACTGTATATACATATACATACATACGTACATTATATGAGCAAGGAAGCAAGGGCGCGGTCGAAGAGATAGAAAATTCTTTCGCGAAAGACAAAAGTTTGGGTCAACAACGCAACCTATTCCCCACTCTCTCTCTTTCCCTCTCTCTTTCTCTCTCTCAAGTCTTTCCCGTTTTTCTCGCGTCTCTTAAGAGGGTCTTGAACGATGCCGAGGAAAAACGTTGAGCACGAGTATATGTAGTATGTGTATCTGTAGTATGTGGCCATTGTGGCCAAGTTCTCACGGACACGAGTGTGGTCGTTTTATATGCTATACACCAGTCAAGCTATATAGTTTTTTTTTTTTTTAAGTTACTTGTAGACTTGTTCTTTTATATGTATGAAGAAAATTTGCTCGAGAGGGAAAATACTTGTGTTATATTATGTATAATGATGAAGAAAAAAAGTGTAAAGAAAAAAAAAGGGATTGATTAAATTGGATAAATTAATGGAGGTTAGTTTAGCTTTAATTTTTTGTATAGTAACTAGTAAGATGAGAAAATATTTTTGATTATATTGTTGATATTTAAAAATTAAAAAAAATAGATCGTCTTTTTTTAATACTATAATTAGAGTAACTAATCGACTTGAAAATAAAAAATAGTATCATAGTAGATATAAAATAAGTCCAACTTGATCAATACTATAATTTAAAGTTAAATTTTCTTGAATCGTATTTATCGATACTTGAATAAAAAAAAAAAATAATCTGAATTAAATCATCAACAAATAAATTTCAATCAAACAAATTTAACAAATCCTCAAAAATCTTTTTCTTAACCTTGAAACCATTTCAATATATTACCTCAAACATATTTCATTAAACACAAAACAGAAAATCATATAATTACATAATTAAACCCTTAAAAAACAATCATACCTTATTTTTCGATCAACTCCAAATCAATATTACAAGAAAAAAAAGGACACGTTCAAGTTCCAGTTATTATATTTATATCCCGCAGCGTATGAAAAAGCCACAGAAAAACAATATTTCCAATAACCTTCTTCCTCAACACACACACACACACACACACACACACACACACACACACACACACACACACACACACACACACACACAGACACACACCATCCCTTTCGCGTAACAACGCATCTATATCACAGTAAGAGCTTACCAAAGTCCGCAAGCGGATAAGGTAAGAAATAAAAGAAAGAAAGAAAAGCCCAAGCTCGATCGGGTCCACAACGTTTATTCCACTTATACTACGTTAGAAATATATACAGTATAGATAAAGAAAGAGAGAGAGAGAGCTTGAACGAAAGGAAAATATACCTTTATATCTATATAAAAAGCTAGGCGTGGCAGTATATAGGCTACAGTGCGAGAAGTAAAAAAAAATAAGAGGAGGAGGAAGAAGAAGAAGAAGAAGAAGAAGAAGAAGAAGAAGAAGAAGTACCGTAAAGAAGTCGGACAGGAGGGTAAGTCGATGTCTCTAGGGAGCTGTCAGAAGAAAGAGAGAGAGAGGGTAGAACGTACCCACACAGATATACTTGTATAGAGCCCATAGCAGTAGCTGATCTTCTTCAAGGTATATATAGGTATGTATACATTTATGTAAATTCAATACCAATGCATGAGATGATGTTGTTTGCCGGTGGTGGTGGTGGTAGAGTGCGAGGACTCGAATCTCGATATATCTGCACAATGTTAGATTATATTGTGTACTGATCGAGTGGTATGTGGGTAAGGTATTATAAGAAGAGGAGAGGCTTGATGTGTTATTTGTTGCTGATGGAGGTGGGGTAAGGGGTGGGTGAGTGTATGTTAAGAAATGATGCTTGAGGCTTAATTTGTTATTTTTTTCTGGGTTAGATGATGGAGTTAAGGGGATGGAGGGTGATAAGATATAATATTTTGTATACCTATATGCTAACGATTTTTGTGTTTATAGGGATGTATAAAGGGATGTTGGAATTTGAATTATTTGTATGATTTTTATCGTAGATTGTTGTATTTTTTTCTTGAGATGGGAGGTATTTATATTTTATTATTGAAGAGATTATAAAGCTTTTGATTTTTAAATTTGTGTATATTCTGTTTTTATAAAATGAATGATATTGTTATCGATTTATTTTGAAAGTTTTGTATAGTTTAAAAATAAAAAAATAAGAGGAAAAGTTTTGGATAATTTTATTGTTTTGAAATGCTAATGTAGCTTAAGATAGAATTATTTAAAAGATAAGAATAAGAAGATTAAATGGATGTTAGTTTGAATAATAATCATAAAAATAAAAAAAATACTTGTACATCTACTTAAGTTTTTTCATAATACTACATCTCAAAATTACTACAACTCAACAAGAGCAATCGACCTACTTACTCTGATTGATATTTTTTATATTAAGAAGAAAAAATAAATATATTTAAACCCACTTAGAAAATCAAAATTTCACCAAAACATTTCTTAAAAAAAGGAAAAAACCATCCCAATAATCTTCAATTTCCCGCAAGTAATATACGTAGTAATAGTAATTTTCACTCGTACAGCATAAAATCAAGTGTCCCTGAAACATATAGTTTTTTTTTTGTTCCTCTCCATATCCCTCCTATATCACTGGTCACTATGTAATTAAACGCCACGAGCGAAGACGTGTCTCTGACACATGACCACACACGCGATAAATACATACATACATACATACACACATATATACACACATATATACATCCATCTCTATACGTAAGCGTCATTATCCGCAAGCACGCGCAAGCGCTAGTGAGTGCAAGCTTTCGACATCATCCTGGAATTCCGCGCAATTCGCCTGGGCGTAAAGCTACATCAGCCCTTATAGATGTATATATTAAAGTCAAGGTCATTCTGTGTGAATATGTTGTATTGCTTTTCTGTTAATTTATTATGGAATAGAAAAGTATGAGAGAGATATATGTATAGGCTTACTGAGGAAATATTTTTGTAATTAATTGAAAGCTACGTATTTGGAAGTTGATGTTTTATGATGAAAAAAAGAGTTTGTTGTTGTTGATTCTTTGGATTTTTAAATTAAACTTGTTAGATATAAGTGAGTTTTAAGTAGTTTGAGGAAATAATAAAAAGGAATGTTGAAAGTATTGATTACAACGATAATTGCACTGTAATTGATATAAATCTTAGTTGGTATCTGTGTAATTTTATTATTCCGTAAAGATATGTTACGGTTTATTCTACTGCAAGCTAAAGCTACAGGTGGACTTGACAGTAAAAATTGTAGTTTTAAAAATTTAATAAGTATCCATAGGATACTTAGAATATTACGTGAAATGATGCAGCGATTCTATGAAAAAAAAAAAGAAAAACCGGTGCATAATTAATAATCATTATTGCAATAACAAGCATTTAATAAACTACACTTGTTTAAAGTGATACTCGGATAGCTAGACAAATTACAGAGTAAAACATCAAAAGTCATAACGATCAAGCATAATTTTCATTTTTTTTTTCTTCAGAAAGGCATTTAAACATCGATTATACAAACAAGTCGAAACGTATAAAAAAAATATAAATGCTTGTATGGTGAACACAAGTGTTAGACATACCTAACTCGATGACGATCACAAAAAAAAAAAAAGATTTAACGCTGAATCACGTTCTCTCTGTCTCGTACATAACAATACGATGTATATACCTATATATGTATATATAAAGATTACGCGTAGATGGAGCATATAGATTGAAACGTTGACTTTACGACTTTTCTTAAGTGTATAGTGGCTTGTTTAACAATTGTGTTACAATTGAGTACATATGAAATCTTAATTGTGTTTATCTGTTTATTAGTTTAATTAAAAAATAAAAAAAAAAATTGTTCTTTTATTGATTTTTCAAATGGTACAACTTGAATATTACGTTTGTATACGTACGAAATGAATTAAATGCGCAGTAACACTAAAGAAAATAGTACAACAATATATACACAAGCCACTCGCACAAAATGAAAAATGTCGTTGTTTATTTTTTATTATTTTCTTTCTACACCAAAAAAAAAAAAAATGTGTACATGCGTTTCGATGAACAAAAGAAGCAATCCCAAAACCACAAGTTCATCCAGAGCTACGATACTCGAACTTTATCACTATCCCTTTCTTTCCTTCTCTTTTTTTTTCAAGTATATTGTCTACGTTGTATGAGTGGCAAAGTGGTGCAAGCAACTTCCTGCGTATGTACGTAAAAGCGTCTCTACCAGGTTTTTACGAGGATCGATTTTATGGGAATTTTTTTTTTTTTTTAAGCTGGGTATAGGTACTTCCTGGAGCTTTCTTATCAATGGATATAACATAGATAAGCTTTTGCGATCCTAAAGAGACTATATAGGTAAAGATGTTTCGAATGAGCTTTTTAACTTGATACTGTGTATGGATTGCGTAAAAGGTCATCTGGAATTTAATGCGTAGTTTGTAAAATAAAATGATATTGTTCGATTTCTAAATTACTTTTTGAATTTTACGAATGAGTATTTGTATTTCTTTTTAAATATAATTTTAATTGGAAAATGATAAAAGTAAGAAACTTTTTTATATTTCATATGAATTTTAATTTTGTTTTATCAAAGTTATTTGAAGTGTACGCATGGATATATGTTTGAGACATAAAATAAATTAATTTTATATGAAATTCTTGACGTTTAATTTTTTCCTGTCAACTAATATACTTTTTTTTTTTAAATATACTAAAAGCGACGTTATTATAATACATGTAATATAATAGAAATTTTTCAATTTAAAAAAAAAAAAAAACAGAAATAAAAGTAAATTTACCGATCAAAATCTAAATACCATATAAAATAAGGGTACATATATATATTTATATAAAACTATAAAGCTTAAAACGTCGCAAGCTCTGCAAAGTATAGTTTCTCTAAAATCCTGAATAATTCAATGCTCGTAACAAACAGACAAACAAACAAACTTGAAAAGCTTTCCAGGAACTTTCCTTACGTAAACCGCACGTATATGCAGTAGTAGCAGCACTTGGTAACACGAAGCTCAAAAGCAACCAAAACTATACCACCACACAAACGTAACCATCACCCTTTCCTCAAATTCACACATAAAACGAAAAACACACACACATTTCCTGTATAGCTTCAAGTCACTGTATCATCATAATAATCATCATCATCATCATCATGATCCTACCTTCATTCTGATTGTTGCCAATGACGATCTCGGTCTTGTTGAAATCCGCCTCGCGTAGCAAATCAATCGGATCCTGTGGCAAAAACACACCATCAATAGTTGGTGCATAAGGAAATCCAAGTATGCCACCATAGCTATTCCATTGCTGCACGGATATCGTTTTGGCATCGACGTGACGCATACAAGACATCACCTCAGCCGGGCTCTCGTCAAGCAGAGTGGCATTACAACCGCAATCCTCAACCAGCACGCGAGCAACTTCGCTCGCTTTCTCAGCGGTCATAAAGCTCCAGGGCGCGTTCAAGGTACCACTTTGTAAAATACCTCTGCGTACCAAACCCCGAGTAGCGGGTGACATGAGATGTAGTGAAACCGATCCGCCACCCGCGGATTCGCCAAAGATCGTTACCAGCTCCGGATCCCCACCAAACACGTGGGCGTTATCCTTCAACCATTTGAGTGCCATAGTCTGGTCCCAGAGCCCCATGTTACCCTGGGCATCCTCGCTACCAACGAAATGGTCCTTCAGATAAAGAAAGCCAAAAGCACCAACCCTGTACTGCATCGATGCGATAATAGCATCGCTACGCGCTGCCATAATGTCAGCGTCGTAAACGTCTAAAGTAGCAGTACCTGTCATATATCCACCACCGTAAATCCATACCAAAATCGGCATGCCACTACCATTGCGTCTCTCGGATGATTCGCCACCACCAAATCCACCCTTATGCCTTAGCTTAACGTGCTTTGGCACCCAAATGTTCATATAAAGACAGTCCTCGCTAACATTAGTATTCGGATTCCACATCTCTTCACCTTCAAAACCTTGAAAGTACTCGTAGCGTTCCTGTATGCAGCTGTTTGGCATACGCGTGGCATTGTAGACACCACGCCACGGTTCCAAAGGAGCTGGTTTACTGAAACGTAAATTGCCAACCGGTGGTTTGGCAAATGGTACACCGAGATATATGTGCACCTCGCGATCAACAACCGTACGACCAAGTCCACGCATGAGACCACTTGTCGTATTGACCACTAGTGGATCGTCTCGAGCTTCAAGCTCCTCCCTACGTAATTCCGCGTCTGGTCCTCCGTTATTGCCGTTAGCATTGCCTCGAGCGTAAAATCGCTCTTCTCTGCTTAAACGACCCGCTTGGATCGGTACCAAGCTACCAAGGAGACTTAAAAGTCCCAAAACAAGTGGGATCAAGCGAGCTTGCAGCAACATGGCGTGTCGCGCGTTCAACAAGTACAGTTATAACTCGAAGAAGCCGGAGCTTTAAAGCTCTCTCGCTCTTTTTTTCTTTGTATGGCTTGTTAAAGTAGCCACAAAATTATCACTATATTTTTATTTATTTTTTTTTAATTCTCTTCCAACTTTTTATAATAAGAAAACTATGTAATTATATTCAGCGGCTCGAGCACTTGAGCGCGCAGTGGCGCGCGTACCTTAACGCGCACATTAGTTTAAACTGCCATAACCGGCTTTATTAACTGAGCTTGCAAGCTTCAAAGAACCACAGATCAGACGTATACAGATAAACTCCTTTTAGATACACTATTGTACTTTTATGAAGATTTATTTAAACCGTTACTTTAATTCGTCACTCGCGATTAATGAAAATAGGTTAACCCTATTACCACTTGGGCTCACCTGTTTTTTTTTTTTTTTTTTTAAATTTTGTCAAAGGATACAAAGATGCATAGGAATAATAGAGAATGGTGTAAGTGCGAGTGATTGAGTAAGAGAAAAAAAGATAGAAAGAGAGGAAAAAAAGGACTTGGAGCACACGAGTTGGTTTATATATAGCGATAATACGTGATAATTTATATATATTTATAATATATGTATATAATCGACGCGGCGGCCAGCGTGCCGCGATGCACGGGGTCGACTGATCACCACCTTCGTATACGACCGTGGCTTTGGCGGCGGTGTCAGCAGCAGCGGCGGCGGCTCGTTTCCCTGCTATATATAATATCGTGTGCTGCTGCTGCTGCTAGTACTACTTGCCTGCTGCTCTGCCTGAACTGAAGGAGGGGGCAGCAGCTCGCGCGCGCGCAAGCGAATACCAGGTTCTCTCGTTCTCTCTATCTGTCTCTTTTTATCTTACTTTAGCAGGTGTTGTCTTTGAAGGGGTCTTTGAGGATCGCACCTGGATGTTTTGGTTTTATTCAGAGGAAGATATGGTGATGTGTGATGTGTTTTTGGTGATAGGGTGTTATATGAATGGATGGATGAATGATGGTTGGTTGATGGAAGATGGGTTTGATGTGTGTATGTGTGTCTATTGTGTCAAGGTCAAGCTTGGAGAGATTGGTTTTTAGAATAGGTTTGGAAAAGTTATTGTTTTATTGGAGTTTATGTTTTGTGTGTGTGTTTATGTACGAGTTATTATTTTAGACTTCGTTGTAAGAAAGAGATTTGTTAATTATATATTTTAAATTTATAATTAGTGATATATAATTATAATAATTTGATTTAATTATATATTTTAGTTATATTTAGATGTTCCAGTTTCTTTAAATTGTAAAAATCGTAGTATTGATTGATGTTTTATAAATAATTGAATAATAGCTCAGGTCAAATTTTAAAATTTTAATTAAGAATAATTTTGTTAATTTACATTTGTTTATCAAATTATACGAATTCATGTTTTAAATTAGTTTTTAATATTAATGTACATATATTTTTATTATTTAAAAAAAATAGTTCATCAAAACTTTTTATTAAAAGGAAGTAATTAAGCGTAAAATATAAAGTCCATGCCTATTAATTCAAAGTTATTTCTCTTCATTTAGTAATTTATTGAAGTTCTTTCACAGTAATTGAACCTATTATCTTTGCTAGTGATTTTCTATCACCGCACAACTGTTGCACGTGTGTTGAGATCTCCTTTTTTTTTATTTCGTTATTAAAACCACAAATACCAGATTGTTACATTGAAATCAAAACCTTTAAAATATTTTTTGACGGTTAAAAATATTTTAATAAAATGTAATTAAAATGATAATTTGTATCTTCATTTCGTACCAAAAATTTGTTACTTTATTTGTATGTCAAGTAAAAAATATTATTTATCATTTTGACATATTTAATTGTAAAAGCTTTTTTTAATTGCAAGAAAAGTAATAATTATTTGAATCAATTACATTTTTCTTACGAATAAATGATATAAATTAATTTATTGTTAATTAGACAATTCTTTTGATTGAAATAAATAATAATCCATGCACAGATATGTAATTGAAATTGATAAAAACATCCACTTTTGTGCTACTTTACTACTCTATATGTACATATAAACGTAATAATATGTTCGTTATTGGGTTAGAATGACACGACTATGTCAATGTTATATATTTAGAAACAGTTTTTATCCCATATCAACGTCAAATCAAACCTCTTTTCCTTTTTTTTTTTTTTTTTTTTTTTATTGTTAAATGAATAAAGAAATGGGGTCTAACGACGCAATAAAAACGCGATTAATCGTATAACAAAAAAAGAAGTAAGTATAAACACACTGATTCACACTATTTTATACAGAAACTTTTTTTACAAGACAACGAGTGTTTCTTAGCGTATTTTCAAAGAATTATTGTTTTTTTAGGTGCAAATAAATTTATTATTGATCGCTATGAATGAGAAAAAAAGCAGCAGCAGCTCGTTGTTCTCGCGTAGCTTGTTCAAGAGGCTTTCTTCTACTCGTTAAACGTACGTTATTGATTATCTTTTGTCTAAGTTGAATTGTGGAGACCAGGTGTGAGATTTTTTTTTTGCTTTTAAATGAACACCATTTTTTGCTTGTATCAACGAGTAGAAAAAAATGTGTTTATAAAGGTTAATAGATCAATATTTATTTTTCAATATTTTCTTTGCTTGTATCATATTTTTTTATTTATTAAATTTTAAAATGTATTCAGAAAGTAAAAAATTAAAAAAAAATAAATAAATTGAATATTTCATGCTAAAATAACACTAGTGAATCTTGTAATCTCAAATATGCAGTTTCGTATAGCTTACTCACTAATGAACCAATTTTGGACTGGGATTCAAGCGCATTTAAATTTAAAGTATTCGTGATGTAAATTTCTCAGCAGTAGGAATAGCAGTAGCAGCATGTAACACGAATTACCTCATTAACATAATAATAGCAAAATAATTCAAAGTCTCAAGTTAACATATCAACTCAATATGTATTTAAATATTATCCTAACGTGTAACAATCTGATTTGGCATTCAATTAAGTACAAAAATACATTTAACAAAATTTCAATTTTTTTTCATCCCAAATATCTCTTAATAGAAATCTCATCGTCAACTTCTAATAATTTCAATATAAATAAAAGAAAATCATTACCTAAAAATTTTTATAAAAATAAGATGTCAAAGCTATATTGCCGATTTATCCATTAGCCTGTCGAAAAGAATCATTCTTTCCCAAAGCAATTTATCCGGGACGCTTCCTTAAGAAGCTCTCCCAGTCCAATTGAACAGTAGAGAAAATAAAAGTTAGAGGGGAGACGTACTTACTTTCTCTCTCTCTCTCCTTCTTGTTGCTTGAAGAGAGAGAAAGAGAGAGAGAGAGCAAGTAAGTCCGCTCGTTAATCCGCGTCATTTGCGCATCAGCGCACAAGTGTTAAAAAGGAATGGTCTGGAGCTGTAGCAGCGGGCGTGAGATAAAGTCAAGGCGACACGACTTCTCCGATGACCACAGAGCTATAGTAAGACAAAGTAAGAGAGAAAGAAAGACAGAACGTTGTGGAACAGACGGAAGCGAATCACGACGGGGAAAAAAAGAAAGAGAGAGAGAGAGAGAGAGAGAGAGAGAGAGAGAGAAGGGAACAATGACTTATCTCTTCTTTGCTCTTTATATATAATATATAGGTATACATGTATGTAGTCTTGGGTCTACGGAGAGAAAGAGACGATAACGAGCCTCTTCCGTTGTCGGAGATCGAAAGAGAGAGAGAGAGAGAGAGAGAGATGAGAGGAAGAGGGAAAGTACGTCGTCGTTGTCGTTGTCGCGTGGTATAACGAAGGGAGAGAGTACCTAGAGCTTTTACAGCGAGAATCACGACAAGAAGTCGGCTCTATTCGGGCCAGCGCCCTTTCAAGGTCGAGCTTGCGACCTTTGAGCTTTTAAACTGAAGAGGGAGGGCTATTTGAACTTTTTTAGAACTACGATTTTAATAAAAAAAAAAAAGTCTCGAGTGCATTTAGTTGAATTTCAAGTTTTTTTTTCTCTTTTTATTAATTTATTTTTTTTTTTTGTCTGCTCGACTTTAATTTGGTTAATTGATTTTTGTATAATTGATGGCTTTTTGTGTGTGATGAATATTTTGCAGTGAATATTTTAAATGGCGTGAAAAATAAAGATTAATTACAATTATAAAAAGGGTACACTTTTGTTTAATTTTATGAAAATAAATGTGTGTAAAAACGTTTATGGATTAAGCTGTAAGAAAATCCGTTGGTCGCAACAATTAGGATCTTTCTTACTTAATATATGGTAGAATCCCTGGCTTTAAGAGGAAAAATTATTTCTTTTTTTTATGGTACGGTGTGCGTGTATGTGTGTTGGACAAAAGGGGGAATTACCCTGACTTGAAAGATTAACAAATGTCTTGTTTCAACGACCAGGAAAAGACTATACTAGTGAAACATATGGGGTTAAAGCAGTTTTTATTCGTTTTTTTTTTATTTCTTAAAGAAAGAAATGTAATTTATTGTTGTTAAAGATAAAAATTACTTACAATTTAATTATTTAATTTTAATCAAATTTATTTAAACTTTAAATACATTAAAAGCAATAAACAAATTATAATGTACCTATATACATAAGCGATTCTCAATAATACGAAATTATTCGAAAACCCCATCAATTACAAACTACAAAAAAAAACAAATAAAAAAATAACAACCACACGCAATATCTCTAGCAACGTAACAGAGCGCAATTTCACACCCACGATAACCCACACACACAGACACAAAGACTAACCACATTTCGCAAATGAACGACTTCTCCCAATCACAGGGACATCACAGGGAGGTAGGGACATTAGCACGCACCAAATCCACGCCAAATGTGCTTGCAAGCTCAAACACACACATACAAACATATGTATATACCCACAAAATACAACCGTCACGTGGCTAAATCGTCGAGCTATTTTCATCTGCTCTATCCCACAGCTACACGCCTATACCTATGTATAACTATATACGTTGTGTGTATCGTACAAAATTTCGTGCTTTCGCGCGGTATTACGTCCTCGTGACGTCTAGCAATTCAGCTCTCTCTCTCTCTCTCTCTCTCTCTCTCTCTCTCTCTTTATATAACGTATAGCTCTCTCTCGAAGCTTGCAGTTTCCGGCTTCTATATGTATACCTATACTGTATTTTGTGCTTTATTTTTGCAAAGCTCTCGTTCTCCTCCATCTCTCTCTCCCGCAACATTTTCCACTATGGTAAGCCAGCTATTAACTAATTGCTTTTTTGCGCAAGCCCAATTGGCCTGGGCCGTTTCGTCTAACGAAGATTGGCATAGAAAGAGAAAAAGAAAGAGTGAGAGGGGAAGGAAAGGGAAAGGGAAGTTTGAGCTATAGTATATACTTGTGGCGAGGCCGACACACGCGCGTGTGTGTATGCGATTGTTTGCTTTCTATAGCGTCCGGGGCTCGGCCAGTTTTGGATAAATATTTATCGAGAGAGATATATAGAGAGAAATGCTAGAGGGGTGGAAAAGGAAAAAGTGAAAGAAGGTTCTGGTATCGACGAGTATGTCCTTGACGGAGTTATTATATATAGTAAGGACTTTGCAAGTTCCTCGTTTTATTTATTGTTGTCAACTGGATCTACGTTCGATGGAATTGAAAGCTTTTCTTTTTTTTTATTATTTGTTTGTCGAATTTCATTGATGATTGGTTAATTTATGTATGTAATTGTTGGTAGGATTGAATTATAATTGTTAATTTTGTAATTGTTGTTAACAATTGTATTTTATAGGTTTATGATGTGGAATGGGGCGTGGATTTAGCGAATGCAAATTCCTAATTTTACGGTTCGTGGTTCGAATATTAGTTTTCGCAGGCTGGGGTGGTGATATGGGCACCGATGATAATAATAGCTGTTATACAATACATTGCTTCGTTAACTGGTAATTGCATGTTCTAATCGTTGGGACAATGTTAAGAAAAAGAGAGAGAGAGAAAAAATAGAAGAATTTTAAGTATAGAAAACGTTAAAATTAATTGAAAAGATAATTGAGTTCGAGTGTATGTTGATCTTACAAAATTAAGAATATTTGATTTTGCTTTTATTATATTCGTAAAAGAATTAAATTATAATCGTGGGTAATTCAAGTTATAAAAATAAATAAACTAATTCAATAAAAATATTTTAACAGAATAAAAACGTACGCAAACAAAATCAGTTATAAATATCGAGACACACGATGTCGTAATCATAAATCACAAGGTTTTATCTTGTTAATCAAATCCAACGTGTAAAAAATAAGTGACCCATAAAAAAAAAGAAAAAAAGGGTAAATTCGTAGAGTTTTACTCGTCACAGATATGTCTCGTTAAGAAGTAGGACCACAGGGAAAAATAAGCAGTAACAAGAAGTAAAAAAGAGAAGTACCAAAAAAAATATAAGGGTTCAACAATAAAAGAAGATTTTATTGTTTTATGAGTACGAGCAAATTTTTTTATGATTTTCGTGATTTACCGTTTTTTTTCTTTTTTTTTCTTATTTGAAATATTTTTGGTAGTATTGAGTGTTAACTGTGATATTGAAATATTAAATAATTATATATTATTGAAATAGAATATTTAATAACATGTTTAATAATTTAATAATAATGATTTAATTTAAATAATAATTAATAATTATATATAAGGATTATTCGTAAAACAAATTAAATTAAGAACTTTAATTTGTAAAAGCTCATTACGATAAAAAAATCAATTAAATAATCAACCTTATAAGCTACAAAAAATTAATTACTTATTCAATACATCATAAATAGACATTTAAAAACTGCTTATTACAATATGATCTCTTATCACCCCTTATTATGTAAATATTTGTCAAAGTCATTGTCGTAATCTACAACTAAAGCATACAAATAGAGATTAAGCCTTGAGCACCGTAAACATCTTATCATAAAACCATCAAGCAACTAACTAATATTTAAAAAAGAAAAACGTTAACAAAAAAAAATTCATAAATATCAAGATAAATCAGGTTATATATTCGGAAATAGTCGTAAAATATAAGCATAATCGGGACATTGTTTACGTCATATATATGTACCAGAGGATCCAAGCGCGTGTATAGCAGCTATATACATAGTCACTTTTAATGCTTGCCGCGAGTACTTTTGAGCTTTTTTCCGTTCTCGGGAGTCACGCGCATGTAAGAGAGAAAGGAATGAGAGAATGTTGGGTTGTACGAGAGAGAAAAAGGAGCTTGCAGTGTCTGTGTGTTGTAGAACGAAAGAGAGAACTTGCCTCGGGCGTGACACGGACATACTCTGAAATCTGGAGGAAAATTTTACGCTACTGTATAAGGAGAGAGTAGAGAGAAAAGGTGGAAGTGTGCTATTTTCACGCGATGCTTCGATGCCTTCCAGAACAAGGAAAAAAAAATTCGTGTTGAGACTTTTATTTCGGTAAACGTGTTTCAGAATAAAAAAGAAAAAAAAATTACAGGTGTTGATGAAAAGTGAAGGGAATAGGAAAAATTTTGAAATTGATAATATCGAGACTATTGTTAATTGTAAAATTAAATTTTTTTTAGTGCTTTTTCAAAATAGTAGCTTGTACAATTACACATTTTTTTTATTCTGCAATTTAGCATTTGGTTAAATGTGTTAAGTGAAATTGTAAAGATATATACGATTACGCGATTGTCGATAAAGCAATTAAGAATAAAAGCTCAAGCTATAAAAAGAAAAATATGTTAAAAATTAGTAAAAGCTTTCGAATTGCGAAAAAAAGTTTGCAAAGCAACGATTTCATTTTACCTTTTTTCTCTCTCTCTTTATTATTTTATAAATAATTTAACCTACGTATAGATTAAATGTGAAATCTACACCTCTAGCGCGTATAGTAATTATCGTTATACTTTATATGAGAGCTTACGTACGTATATTATATACATAGGCTCGATTCTACCGCGACTAAATTATAATAATGAGCTTTGAAAATTTATGCAGCGTACCGGCAAAAACAGCCTATACCATATATATACAAAAGCTTGTGTGTGTTATCTCTCCTTCTCTCTCACAACGTTAAATTGATACTTTGCTTCCGCGTGCTGCTATGCGATTGCGAACGTTATAATTATTATATATACTCATAAGATTAATTAAGATTGGCGTAGGATGCCTTAACATTGCCTTACCTCCCTCTTATTTCTTTACTAGTCACCGACCCCTACTACTTTGCCTCCTAAAAGCTTAATAGGAAATTTTGGTGAGGATAAAGCTTGCGGTAAATACATATTTAAAAAAAAAGAGAGAGAAAGAGAAAGAGTAAAGGCTGCTACTTTTTACGGTTGAAATATTTAATTCTAAAATAAGCCGAGGCTCTTAATTAAAATGAGCAAGCAACTAGATATGTATGAATGAAAAGCAAAATGAAAGCTTGCAATGAACAGAACGAGTAAAAATAAAAAATAAAATATCTACCTAAAAATCAAAACGAAAAAAGTAGTATGAGCATCAAAGCGTGTATAGTCAAGTCCGTATATACGCATCAAAACTCAATTAAGCCACATAAACATAAACGCACACATATATGGTAGGTAATGTGTATATGAAGCAAGTTCCCACTTGATAAAATAAATTGCTGTATGTGTGTATATGTACCTCTCGTTTAAAAAACTGTAAAAACTCATCAAACGACCAACCCAGAGACAGAGTCCAGGAAAAAGTACAGATGGTAAAATGTGACATTGGACGGAGTTTGTAAACTGCAAAATTACAACGTCATAAAATAAAAAATAAAAAAAGTCGGTAGTGTCCGTTTTTCCGGGAGAATATCGAATCTTGATTTAACGAAAAAAAAATAAGGTTTTACGCGCGAACAGCCTGAGCTTCAAACTCTCTTTCATCGTTCAACGCTCTATAAGCGCAGAGTTGAAAGAAAGAAAAAAAATGGAGAAGAAAAACAAAATAAGATGGATATAACAACGATAGATGGAAGGAAGTAAAAAAAAGAGGGTGGAGGGTATATAAGTAAGGCAAGCGCGATAACACGCGATATATCCCTTTATACATCGTAGAGTGAAGGGGGGGGGGGGTAGAGGATAGAAAGTAAGCAAAATTGGCTCGAGCAAGAAGAAGAAGAAGAAGAAAAAGTGAAGGGGGGTGAGTGAGGGAAAAAAGAGCAACTCGTCCGGTAGAAAAATAATGAGAAAAGTTATAGATTTTTCGGGAAAGTGAGCGCGTGAGAAAAAGAGAGGTCGAGAAGGAAGAGGAGAATGAGTGCATGAGTATGGTATATCAGAGGTATGCGCATACAAGTTCTCGGCCGCGGCAGAGCGAGTGGTATACCGTTTACCCTATAGATGCTTGGGGGGGGGGGAGGTAGAAAGGCTAGCTGCTAGCCCTCTACTCCCTATTTTGGTTGGCTAGCAGTTATACACGCAGCTATATGGCTCAGGTAGGTAGGATAGCTGATTGCTGCTGTTATGTGTGTATCTATATACATGCGCCTGGTACAAGCGGGCGCGGCGCAGAGAGACCGGCTATACACATATCCGAAGTGAGTGAGATAGAAAGGGAGAGGAGGCTCGGTTGGGATTCGTAAGAAATCGATATATACAAGGGGTCGTGGCGGGAAACCTGCCACCTGGTAGCACGGACCGGCGGCAGCCTCCGGAGCTCACCTCCTCCTCCTCCTCTACCTTCGCTATATATCGCTGAGCTTTCTCTCCCTCTCACTTCTCTTCTCTGCGCTTTACCAATGCAGTCCTGGGCGCTTCTCCTGTTGCAGGTCACGCGACGCTTTTCTATACCCCTTCCAGACTCTTTCAAAAGAGAGAAAGAGAGAGAGAGAGAGAGAGAGAGTTAGAGAAGGCGCACGCGCAGCTAGTCAGATATAGATATGTATGTATAAATGTTGCTGTTGCTGCTACTATACTACTACCTATTGCTGTTGCTGCTTCTGCTATCCTCCTTTCTACAACTACCCTATTCTTGTGTGTGACGTTTCTACTGTTCGTTTTTCGTAGCAGGTTGCGCCCTGATGCTGCTGCTGCAGCTACGATTTTTAATGATACGTTTTCATGTGCGATATCTGTAAATTTGACTTTTTTTTCAGGTTTGATTATGTGAGAGAAATGATATAGTTTGGTTATATTGAAATTTTTTGCCTGACCGAGTTACGCTGTTACTACTTAAAAATTAAATTTAAACAAAACATTAAGACAAATTAGTTTTGGTTAATTTTAGGTTTAATAATGTAATATTGGCAAATAAGTATTTTAAAAATTACACCTTAGAAGCTTACCTATATATCCTTACAAGCTTTATTTATAACTGCACCACAGAAAAAAGTAATTCAATTTCATTCGACCCCAAAACTTAAATACTTAAAAAGATCAAATTGCTAAACTCTTACTCTTCTTACTATAAATAACTAATCCATCCACTTATCCAAAACTCCAAAATTCATTTTTTACCCAAAAACACCATAATTTCAATCAATTCTATACAACGTTACAAATTACACATAGTATCTAACCCACTATATTTACTAGCAACAAACAAAACTCGTATCATCACAGCATATAACTCCCCACACACACTTTAAGCTCTATCTCTCCTTTCCAAAAAAAAAAATGAAAAAAAAAGAGTCTCCAAAAGCTTCAAAGACAGAGCCTGGCATTAAATCACCAAAGATATATATAGGTATATATACCCAAAAAAGCTCCCGGCAATAATTCCCACGATTAACGACCAACTCTCTCTCTCTCTCCCTGCTTCATACCCTTGGAAAATAAAACTTCTCCCCACAGCATTCCATTTTTGGAGGCGACGCTTACGCGCGGGTATTACACAGTGAGAGAGAGAGAGAGAGAGAGAAGAGGGCCGATATACCACGAGAGCCCATACATTATAGGACTGCAACAGCAGCGGCAGCATACCACTATGTGCTTGCAAGCTCACGCTTGCGCGTCCGGTCAGAGCCGATCTATCTCCTTCATTAAAGATAATGCGTATGAACTGACTCTATCCCTCTCTCTTGTTCGCTTTCTCTTGTATAGATAATACAGCAGAATGGTAGTGCTATTGCAGACTGTAGGCCTATATAGCGTTTGTGTGGATGATTGTAATCGAGTGATAACGAGAGAGAGATAGATATGTAGTCTAATGTACTGGGACGAGTAAAGTAAGCTCTTCGAGACGTTGAATCTTAGTAATGTTATACCTGGAAAATTAACGATATTATAGCTGATACGACGATGTTACTTGTTATCGAACAATTGTGATATTCTTGGATACTAAGAGCTGGATGGATGGTCGAGTCTGTGTGTCTGTGTGATGGTTGAATTGTGTAGTTTGATAATTGAAGGACAGAGTTCTAGTGATATATAGATATATATCTCTTTGAGTTGTAAACCTTGTTGATCTGACTCTACTATACCATTGACATCATTGAGATTTATGTTAGTTAGGGATGGATTGAGATTTGATGATAAAAGGAGTTAAAAAGATTAATAAGTTATTGCTGGATTTTGATGGACTATTGTAAAGATTGAAAAGTGCGTATAATGACAATTAATTAGAAATTCTCTCAAATTAAGCTCGATTAACTAAACTACTGTGGACTATTTTAAAATCACTACAAAATTAGATCCAGTGTTTCTCTAAACAAATTAAATTTTTCTCAAAGAAAAAAAAAAGAACCAGCTTGCTATCAGTGCAAAGTCAACTATAGCAGTGGTCTTCAAAGCCCGAGAGGCATATCCGATAGTTCAAGATACAAACCCCGTAGTCGGTTTGTAGGGGCGATAGAGGTGAAAAAGAGAGAGAGAGAAAAAAAATAAGGTAAACTTACTCGTGCAGCTGGCAATCTTATTTATAGGTCTGGTCGTAATCAAGCGTTATCCCTACCAAGTAGATCGCTTCTCATTTTTTCTACTTGCAAGCTCGACTTTTTTTTCTCACCCGGCAGGTGGCAAATCGCGCGAGCGAGCTTCCGCTTGAAAAAAAAAAACAGAAAGAAAGAAAGTAAGAAAGAAGGAGAGTTGGTGTAGGTGAAATGAGTTGGGAAGTTACTGAATTAAGTTCTGTAGCTACTGCGAATCGCGCGAGGCTTGGCTGCTTAAAGACTCGTTTTCTAGAAGAGAGGTGAATGGGAAGTAAGGTATTTTCACTTGTGGGCTTGGTAGAGTTTTCCGCGAATAGTTGGAATATAAGTTTGTTGCGTGACGGTTGTGCGACTCTTGTGGTTGAAGAAATGTCAAGAAAGAGAAAGAGAGAGAGGTAAAGTGTTAGAGCTTTGCAGTTTGGATAAATTGAAATTTCACGAGTTGACTGGATTTATTTTGCGTTGACTTCTCTTTTTTTTCGATATAGGTGAGAGATTTTTTTTTTTATTTGGGCTTGATGATTTCTTGAACAAAGTTCGAGGATAAAATTGTTTGAGTTTTAAGAGAAATTGAGGGATATTTCTTTTTTTTTTGCAGTTAATGTAACGTAAAATAGAGGGGTAATATTTTTCAAAACATTTTTCATTAAAATCTCAAAAGTGCAGCTTTCATATAAGAGTAAAAAAAAAATTTTTTTTTATTTTCATGACTGGCTTAAGTTAAATTACTGCAAGTTATAAATTTATGCTCAAAAATCATGAAAAAAGTATTATGAGTAAAATAAATCTACTATAATACTGACTTCTTATACTCTCTTTCTTAATCTAACTAAAAAAGCTTTTCCGCGATATTTAAAAAAAAAAAATTTTTTGCCTCTACGATCGATAAATCCAACACACATTAAAAAAAAAAAAAATTAACAGGTTGGAGACTCAAGGGAACAGACATCTCAAGAGGCCTTATTCATAGTTATTGTAGAAAACTGGAAAACTCTGGACATGTGTATAAGATGATGTTGAACAGGAGCCAAAAATCAAAGTAGTGTATAAGCAAGTAGTGTGATCTGTCTGTTAGGATAATGCTATAATCGATTCGTGGATGAAAATGGATACTCAGCATGTGATTGACCCAAAAGAAAATTCAAGATTGAATCAATTGATAAAATAGTAAAAAAATCACATTTGAATTATCTTACGTAATTTATATTCAAATTTGCTTTTTTTTAAAAATAGTATTGCATTCATGTAATATAAGGAAATAAAAGAAAAGCTCAGAAAAAAGTTTGAATACAACGCTTTTGAAGGTATTAATTTTCCACTTGATATAAAATACTTACCAAGTATTTTGCATTGAAAATTGGAAGAAGAAATAAGAAAATAATAATAATAAATAAATCAAAAAAAAGATAAATTTTTTTCAAAGCTCACACAAAAGACGAAATATGATCGGCGGACAGATAAAATAGAAGAGAGTGAGAGGAAGCATCGAAGCAGAAGAGGTAGCTACACTTGAGGCAATATTCTTCGAACTACGTCTTTGACCTTACGGTATACCTTTCTCGTATGTACGCTATGCTTTGACGTTTCGGGCAAAATCAATACGTGAAAGGAAAGTTTCGGAGCGTGTAATGCATATTCGAGTAACGCTGTGTGCAACTTGTTCTGTGAGTATAGCACACGGGGAAAATGGATTTTTATTTTTATTTTTTTTTCTCTCTTTATATGCTTGCAAGTAGAAACGACGGATTATTAATTTCGATCAGGTGGAAAAGAGGATTTTGTTAGATATTTTTTCTTACGTTAGCTTATATTTTGCTATTTTGTCACTTTCTTGTATTCGTAACTAGCCTACTGTAAGATTGTATAAATTTATTAGAATATTTAATATTATTATATATTATGTAAGCGGTTAAAACATTTTTTATATGCTTGAACTAAAGTTAGAATTTTTTTCATAAAAAATTTAGACCAACTATTTACAGATAAAATTTTAATTAAATTTTTAATTTCAATATTCAGTTATAAACTTCCTTTTTTCTGATTATTTTTATTAAAAAAAAATATATATATAAAAATCTATAACCAAGAACCAGTGAAAATTTCAAATACCAATAAAAGAAAATTTTGACAAAAGAAAATTAAACAGCAAAAATATATGAATTTCGACAGCCAAGAAAAGCTTCAAAACCACATTTCGCTTAATAAAAAAATATCACGAATTACCAAGCAACAGCATTAAAAGAAATTAAAAGAAGAAAAAAAAAATAAACTACTAATGATACCTTATTATCTCTTTCTAAGCAACCACAAGAAAAAAAAAGAAAAAAATAAAGTCCACCGTTCACTTGGCACATCTAATGCAAAAGTTTAACGCTTCTGTCCGCGGGAGAGCATTAATTTTCAATTACCAGAAACTCCGCAGCCTCGTATTTATCCGGGTGCATTTTTAATCACCTAGTTTTCCTGCAAGCTCGCAAGCTAAAGAAGAAAAAGCAGCACGTCGCAGTACACACGAAAGTTCGATAAATAACGCCACTATATTTTCCATCGTAAGAGGTAGAAAAAAAAAGAAGAGCGTGATGTTGGTGGAGAAAGAGAGAGAAAGAGAGAGTTTGGTAACTTTAATGAAGTGCGTGATAAAGTTCATCCGATGCTCTCGACCTATGCGGTCCACTCCCCTTATATATACGCGTTGCAATTTGCGCCGTGCAATAAAAGCTCCTGGCGCGCACTGGTATGGACCTATTAAAAAGAGGTAAAGCCGGTAATGGTCGTGCTATTGCGACTTTATATAAAGCCGAGATGCATAATAACAATGACGGCATAACGCGAGCAACTGTTTGTAAAAAGCATTTACTGCAAGCTGCAAGCTCTATCTTTTTCTTTTTTGCTCCATTCGCAAGCTTTACTATTCATTTTATTTCTATTCCCTAGACATATTCTCTTATTTTTTGGTAATTTTTTTTTCTTTTCTTTTATCTAACTTTTCACAAAGAAAATATTTTGGTTTCATGAGTAATATTTTTTTTTAAATAGCCCACATTTTTGTAAGCAAAAGTTTTTTATTTTCCTCTTATTCTTTTTTTCGTTTATTCGAACATTCAATTTTAAAAAATAACTATTTTGCACCAATACATACCCTATGTTTTTCATACTTTTTACCAAACGTTTACTCATATTGCAAGTAGAAACAAAAATATCAAATATATTTGGTTCACTCAAACCAATTAGTAAACAAAGACTAAATATAATACGTTTTACAACAAATTTATATACAAGCCTTATCGGAATAATTTATTCAAGGCAATAAATTTATCGTGGTTAATACATCGAGTGTCGTGAAATTAGTCTAAAGAACATCTCAGACATTTCGTTTTTTTTTTTTTGTCTACCAAAAGAAGCCCATAGTCACGAGAAAACGACCATACCACACGAAAAAAAAGAAGCGAGCGCTTACATTCCTACCTCACGAGCTTTCTATAGGATCTCGGCTTATCCGCGTGTTCGGATAATCCCTCTTGAGAGGATGAGCGAAGGAACGAGAAATAACGGCGTACCTGCCTTGGACTCAAGAAAAACACATTTCGTTAAAAAAGAGAGAAAGAAAGAGAGAAAGTAGTGGGAAAAGCTAAGGCTGGTATTGTGACGCGATGCTGCTGCTACTACTGTGTGCTTTGGATGAAAATCGGATAAAAATGCAATTGCGAAATCTCGTTGTGCTTACTTGGTGTGAGTAACTTTTTCTTTTTTTTATGATTGAAGATGCTGTGAAAGTATATTATACCATAAGTATGAGATGTTTTTGAGATGTTAAGTCGAAAATATTGTTTTTACGGATAGTTAAATTTTTATTTAATTATTTGATGAAGTGTTGATTTCTTTATTACTTTTAATTTGCTTGGGATAAAGACTAAGATATATTATTGAATTTTTTGAATTTATGTCATGTAACGTAAATAAATATGGTAAAATAGAATGTGTAATGTAGTAAAGTATTTTTTAGACATATGCATGAGTAATTTTGTTTTAAATTATAAAATTCTTAAAATAATATATACGTTATTAAAATATTTTCACATAACAACACTATATGATTTATGCTACAATTATATAATACCTTGCAGTAATATTTGTCACTTGAAAATAATACAAATTAATAATTAAATTTACAAGAAAAATATGATGATTTTTATAATTAATAATTGATATTATAATTAAATTCATCAATAATTAAATATTTTTAATTAAATTTATCTGCAAGCTCAGGCATGCAATTTTCTGGTCTCATATACACGTGTCGTACTTTGAAACTGACAGAACGTGCATTAAATTACTTTTTAATGTTAAAATATACGAAACAACGTTTAAACAATAACAATTATAAAAAAAAAGATAACTACGTAAGTAAAAGTTAAATATTTATAATAATTAATTAATTTCTTTTTTTAAATTTGAACAAATTTACTTAATGAGTTATTAAACTCATTAACTTAGAGTACCAAAAAGAAAAAAGTAAAGTTCAGTACTTGTGCATACAAACATACAAACACGATCATATTTCTAAAAATAGACATGTATTTTTAGTTTCGAGGCCGTGAAACGCATTTTAATGATGTGTTCTGAGAAAACGGTTTTCACCACACGGCAGCTTTTGTCAAAATTCAACAAATTCAAATGAACCTTCTTTACTCGCAAACTTAAGCAAACACTCAGTAACACAATATATCACATAAAAAAAAGTAGAATCGGAAAATAACAATAGAAAATGAAATAATATTAAAATTATATAGTAAAAAAAATAACATCCAAGCAGTACTTCGTTATAATCCGACAATACAATCACACACACCCAAACACTCGTATACATATACACATGGTGCACATAAATGCAAAGCCACGCAAAGTCGCGCTTGCCTGAGCGAATCTTTAATAAAATTCGCGCGAAGCCGACTTTCTAATCTGCTGGAGGCTGTCCTCGGTATCACGCGCGCTGCTAATTCGCCCTTTTTTTTCTTTTTCTTTTCTTTTTTTCCTACATCTCTGCGCGGCTGGGACTCTCTTTCTCGTTTCCGCGAGGAAGAGCTTGCGATAATGGAACCGCAAATACGACTCGTCTGTGATGCAGACTTGCTACTCTGCTACGCGAGGAAAGAGAGAGAGAGAGAGAGAGAGAGAGAGAGAGAGAGAGAGAGAGGAAAGGTAGAGAAGAGAAGCTCTTGCCAATTAAAAACGACCTTAGCCCCGAAATCGACTCGTAGTACTGAGAGAGAGAGAGAGAGAGAGAGAGAGAGAAATAGAGAGAGCTTGCAAGCTAGCCAGGAAAAAAATGAGACTAGGAATAAAGAGACGACTACTCGGTGAAGAGAAGGGCGTGGAGGAAAAGAACTGGATACGAAGAGATTTTTATACTTTTTTTTCATTTCTTTAATACTTATTACGTAGACGCTTGCCCTTTAGCTTTATTTTTTTTAATTATTATCCTTTTTCATTATATAGCTACATAATTTGTGCTTGCAGATGATACTTGTAAAAATATAACGCAGATGTGAAATGAATTATTAGATCAAAATATACGAAGATGAATTATATTTTCGAGAAAAAAAAATTAATCGAATCGTAGCGAAAGAAAAGTTTCTTAATGAGTAACTAAAAATCCGTTGAAATATCGTGAAGAAATGATGTCAAGTTAGTACAATGACGCTGACACGATATTTGTCAACGGCAACATAAACACTCGAAAGATTATTATTTCTCTACTTCTTTTCCATTTTCTCTTCATAGAACAATAGATAAAGAGAGAGGGGAGTGAAAGCCGAGCAGAAAAGTTTTTGTCTTTGATACAAAAGAAAAAGCTCTATTCAGTACCTTTTTTTTTTTTTAATACCGACTAGATTTTTCATGCCAGACAAGTCGTCCAAACATAAGCTGAGAAGGTTCTTATACATAGTGAATAACCAGGCAAATTTGCCGAGCAATTTTAAAGGTGTGACCTCCGAAAGATAATTCGCCAAATGGATAGCCTCTCTTTCTCTTTCTCTATTCGCAAAAGCTCAATTCGATATACATGCATCGATTGCATAGTCATTTATATATAACTATATCCTTTCTACCCTTTCTCGTTGACTCTCCTTTTTGTTCAATAACCATTCTGTATGCATGCTGCGTCGTGCGGGGGGGGGGGGGGGAGACCCTGCGTTTCTCGAGAGCAGAACAAAATTGGGAATTTAAAGTAAAGAACAAGCGGGAAATTTTTTTGGAATTTAATGTAATGCAGAAGCCGGAAATTATTTGGATTCTCTCTTTACAATAGCATTGGCACGTGGCCAGTTTTGAGTAAGAGCTTTCAATTACATCGCGAATGTTTTTAATAAAAAGCTATTTATATATACATATAGATGTAACGGCTTTATTACAGAATGAGATGTAAAAGTAAATGGTATCAATTTTTTTTATATCTTATTTCTTTATTTAGTTTTGATTGTATCGTTAGAAAAATACATTAAATTACGAAATAGATTATTTCGACTATGAGAGTACGACGACAAACAAAATAATTAAAAAAATATAAAAATAAAACTTCTAAAACCACCAATAAAAACAACATTCATCGTCCAAAAAAAAGACGAATCTGATCGTATCATCAAGTTTATTAAATTATTAGCAAACACGAGAAGTTAGCTATTTGCAACGTAATCCTAAACCTCTCTCTCGTCGATAAAGCTTTACCTATCGATCATGATAAAAAATAAAAAAATAAAAAACAACTATAACCGATCAATTTTCAGGGTAGACGTCAGTTACGTTATGATACTATTGAAAGAATTACTTTACTTCAACCAAACCAAAACTCCTCATACTATATCAATTCACTCAAAACCTCCAATATCACAACATTCTAATTTTCCATTTAAACAAATAATTTTCAAAACTTTAACTCCACCTACAATATCAAACAACCAACTAACTAATAAAAAACACACTCTTAATCCAATCAAACGAATCACACATACATACCTATACCCACAGGAAATACATTCCACTATAACGTCTCGTATAATACAATTGGAGTAGTACAGCTCAACGTATAGTACGACGCATCAGTAGAAAAAGCCACGCAAGTCAGACCAGAAAAAAGATAGGTAGAGCTTATCCCCCTACTCTTGTAAAAGAGAGAGTAGCAGCAGCATGCCAAAAGAAATAGGAAGAGGGAGGGGTTGAGGTCTATGGTATACTCTCAGAGAGGTAGCAAGCTAGCTAGCTAGAGGTTGCGCGCGCGCGAGAAAGCTCTATACCTACCTACCTACCTACCTACCTACCTACCAGCAAGAAGCCACCACCGATATTGATCGCAGGGGTCACGCAACAGGCTGCAGCTGTGCCGGGCAAAGCTTGCACACTCGACGCGTTTTGCTGCTGCTCACCCCGGCCAACTCTCTCTCTCTCTCTCTCTCTCTCTCTCTCACTCACTCTATGCGCTTCCCTCTCTCACTCTTAGTTTATTTTTTTTTTCTTCTTCTACTTCTTCTGTCTATTATGATTATGTGTAAGCGTATGTTGCGCTTCATTTCATGTAATTACTACATAAGATGGTATGGAAGATTTTTGCTGGTAGAAAAGTAAATGTGTGGAAATTGAAGTAAGGTTGAAAAAGGGAAGATTGAAGAAAAATTTGTGGAAAATTTTTTTTTTTTGTATATATGCGCGTGTGTACGTGATCGTTTGGTACTCACGTGAGCTTGTGGCTTTTTTTTATTTGGGATACTTTTTCTTAGCTGACTATGTGTGGTGTGTATACATGATGTTGGGAGCTTGCGTTTTATGTCAAAATTGCACTTTTCGATTAAGAAAAAAGATCGAGTAAATGATTTTTCTTTCTTTCTTTCTTTATTTTTATTTTTGTGTAAGAGTTTCTTGTTTTGACCTGCTTTATATATATATATATATATATATATATTTTATTGCTTTTCACTTGAGACTTAACGATAGGCAGTTTAACATAATTGCTGGTAGAACAATAAAAAAAATGTATATATTTCTATAACGCTACCAATAGTATAACAACCCTCCTTATCTTGTAACCTGAATATTTATCAGAAACAATTAAAAATGTTTCTTTTTTTTTCTCTCTCTCCATAGATTGCATTTCCAAAGTAATATACTTTTATCATCATCAACACAATGACATAAAAATAAAAAAATAAAATAACCATCAAGCATATTCTTCATAATTACACACGCAAGCTCATCCTTATTTTTTCTCACTCAATCCTTTATTTTAATCAAGCGTATAACAAGAACAACCACCTAGAGACAAAAAATTGACATTTATTATGCCATATCAACATTAAAATTTTCTGGACCCAACATAAGATTTTGCATTATCTAATACCCATGCCGGTCGTAGCCCATATTTCCCTATACCCTAACTTAAAACCCTCCTCCCCTCCTTTAAGTTTCACGGGAGGGCAAACGAGAACCTTGTGGCCAGACTATCCAGACTACCCACCAGCAGCCGCACTTGACCATCTCTCTCTCTCTCTCTCTCTCTCTCTCTCTGCGCATTAGTCGAGCCTCGAGAAAAGACGGAAGCCCGGCCGGTGGCCGTTCGTCAAGCCTCGCTGGCGGAAGCTGCATCCCGTGCACTTCTATATATATATAGCTATATACCTATACCTGTACCGCGCCTGAGGGAATAGCCAAGCTAATTATGGGCGGAGGTGCGCACAGGCTGGCGCGCGCCACCAGCAGCGGTACCTATTACCTGGCCCCGGCTTTATATACTATACTACTCTCTCATCTTTCTCTCTTTCTCTCTTTCTCTCTTGTGTGCGACAGGTGCGCGCGCAGACGTGCGTGAGAATCCTCGACGCTTTGCTTATATATGTCTATTGCTGAGAGTATATAATGCGATGATAACGGGTGGATGTATAACATACTTTTTTGTGAATACTGGATTGTAGTTAGAAGGGAACTACTGTGCAATTTTTATTGCATTACTCGTTTGGATGGTTTTTTCTCAGATGATATTAGGTGTTAATATTTTAGAAATAAATTTAGATGGTGGATTGAAATTTAATAAATAGAGAATAACAAAGTTTTATAATTTTTCATGATAATATTTATTTATATAATTTTTTTATCTTCACATTTATATTCTAAATTTAAAAATTAGACTGGTTTTAGAAAGCAATTGAAGATATATTGTATCACCTAATTAACGTAACATCAATTAATTTATGTCTGAGTTTACGGAGGAGTTAAATTATACTCAACTACCTAACTACATTAACAAATAACTGAAATCATTTGCTATTTAAGGTTTATACAAAAAAATAAAAACGATTGTAATTAACATAATAAACAATTCAAATTACTCTCCTACTTACAAAATCAAAGTTAACGTACTTTCTTAAACTAATAAATTTTCCACGTTAAAAAAAAGAAATTTTCACTCTTAATCGTACTATAAAGTATAAATATATTATAAAAATCGAAAGTAAGTACAGTCATAAATCACAGAGTACATACACATGGTAGCAAAGGTGCGAGTGACATTGAATAAGTGCATTAATCAAAAAATGTAAGGTAAAAGTCATACATCAATACTCTTGTGTGACCCTGTGAGAGAAAGAGAGAAGAAATAAGAGAAGAAAACGAAAAAATAATAGTATATATAGCTTGGCTTACATAAGTAACAGATTTTCATCACTTTCGAGCAAGCCAAAGAATATAGCTATATGTAAGAAAAGAGATGACATTTGACAAATATAAAAAGTCAACTTACGAGCAAAGGGCTTATGCTTTCACGATATTCGAACGTATAAGCAGAACTTAAACGAGTTTATTCTTTGTTGAGTACTTCTAGACGTCGAATCTTTACTAAAGGGTTTACTTGTATCGTTTGCCCTGAAATCGTACAATTTCTTTCTTTACAAACACGTGTACACGCGATTCTATTTATATTTGTACTATTCTATGGAAATAGATATTTCTTTTTTTTTTACTTTTTTTTTTTTTAATAGAAGTCAAATAAAAATTTAAGTTATCTAGAATTTTTCACTACTGCCAGTGTCAAATTCGAACAAAAATCTATATATACATCGAAGATGGATTTTCTTTCAACAATATGGAAATTGAAAAAAAAAAGAGAAAATGAAAAGAGAAATTTTTTTTTTTTATTTCGAAATATTCACAATACTTATGAATATATTCAAATGATACATCAGCACCAACTTGAATATATACAGAAATCCAAACTTATATGCGTATTGCATGTCGATTCTATATCCTACACAATATATATTCCTTCTTCCGGAAGTCGTATATATCGTAGCAATTCTTTTTTTTTCTTTCTTTTTTTTTTTGCTTCTTCTTCCACAAACGTATGAAATTACATTTAAATATGTATATTTTTGCATTTTCGTGTACCTCTTCCTCATTTTATTTTCAAGAGGAACATAAAAAAAATGTAAATCAAATAATTTCCTTATGATAATCAGACGAAAGTGGAACGTAAAAAAAAAAGTTTGAAAAAAAAAGAAAAGAAAAGCTCTATCCGGTCCATGAAAATGCCATTACTTACGCTTCGAGTCAGAGAAAAAGAAGAAGAAAAAAAAGAGTGCAAGCTCGAAAGCACACAGCGTGTGCGAATAAAAATCTCTGAATTAGCTCTAGCTCTTCGTTAATGTAATTAAACAGCAGAGCTCGAAAATCTTGGCAGGCGTGAAATTTTTCATAACCACCGGAAAAAAAGGGCGTGGCAAAAAAAAATAAAACATAAAAAATAATAAGCAAAGTCGTTGAGAGAACTTTAATATATAGAACTAACAGCGTATACAATCACAGTTGAAAAGAGGAAAGCTGGTAATTTCTTGGATATTTTCACAACGACTTTTATACATACGCGATTATTACGAAAATTGCCCGAGAGAGAGAGAGAGAGAGAGAGAGAGAGAGTATTGAGAGGTGTAACTATACTAGAAAAGCGTATGAGAGAAAATGAGAGCAGCTATATGAGCACGGTCGAACCGACAAGTCGTCGTTTGTGGGCGTTGTCGTTTCGAGCACTGTCCGATCATAATACGACACGATATGCTTTCATTCATTTGTTTACTTTTCTGTGAACACGTCGACTACTTGTCTTTTACTTGTACTTGACATTTTTTTTTCTATCAAAATTAAAATATAGTGAGGATAAAATAGTTAAGATCGTTATTAAGCATTGTCTGACCAAACCCGGATTTTTCTACTGATTTAAAAAGTTTAAGTTTATCATGGCTGGTAATTATAATATAATAACTATATTTAAGAATAATTAAATTGTATTCAATTTCAATTAATCAATTTCAATTTTTTATAGTTTATAAAAGTTATTAAAAATAAATTTAATTATAAACAGATTTGCTTGTAATACACGTGATGATTATTTCAGTAGACTTACAAACACTGTCTAATTTCGTGCAACAACTAACAAGTATAATAATTTTGAGTAGTCTCACGTGTTTGCGGATAGGTATAAGTATTCATTGCAAGTTCAATTATATTATGTATACGTAACGAGTTCGTGTGATAAGACATACGATTGACACAAATTACAAAATAAAAATTTTAACAAAATTTAATTATTTCTCGCTTTTAAATTAACTATACTAATGAAGAATACAAATAATAAAAATTGATAAAATAATCTTTGTTTACAATAAAAAAAATTTTATCATTAGCGTCCATTCATTCGTCTTAATCATAAATATCACAAAACTATATTTTTTCATCCCTCAAAACAAAAAAAAAAAACTAAAAAAAAAGTTCTAAAAATTAAAATTCAAAGTAACATCTCAAACTTCGTCCAATCAACACGTCAACATCGAATGAAAAATCGTTGGTATCCCCCTTCCCCAAAACTCTCTCTCTCTTTCTCTCTTTCACGTTGATTCTCGAACGAACTCATCCAAGCACCCAACGAAAAAGTTTTCCACCACAGCGACATACACACACGAGAATCGCCAAGCTATATACACAAATGTATATGTATATAGGTGTACACGCCCCATTTGCGGTGCGACTGGGACAGCCCAGTTGTAATTGAAAATTAAATTATGCCTTCACACAGACCCCCTTCCCCCTTGGGCCGTCAGCACGAGTTTCTCTCTCAGCTATTTTTAGAATAGAGACTGGCCGTTTCTTTATTTATAAAAAGGGAGAAGAGAATAGCGGACTTGCAAAAGTTTTTGCCTACTGTGTAGACTAAAAAAATCCTCTGTACACTTGTACTTGTGAGAATTTAACAAATTCAGACTAAGGATGTGTTTTCGGTGCTTTTGAAATTGTGCATTTTTTTGTTTCTGCTTTTCTTTTCTTTTTTATTATCTTATTTTAAGGAAAATAACGAAGTGACTTGTTTTTCTATGACGTTAAATTTATGATTTTGTTGCTAGGATTTATAATTCGAAGATTGTTATTGTTTTGTTGGAATAAAAAAGTATTTTTTACAATTTTAGTGATAATAATAATAATAATAATCTTACATGTTTTTTTTTAAAACAAGCAAGTTATTAATTAAAAACTTATGCACTTCTATGCAATCTCAAATTCTCATTAAATCTATTTTTAGAATTTTTGGTTTATCTTAATTCTAAAGAGTTAACATATATTTGCCTATGTTATTCGCGGCTTTTTCTCTTTAATATCCAACTTTTTTAATATTACAGCTTTTAGAGATACTTGCTATTTTTAGCAGACACATGACTTATTATACCTTTAAAATTTAAATTCAAATCCGTAATATCTCTCAACGTATTTGAATAATGAATAAACATATTCCAAGAAAATAATACAATAAAAAAATAAAAAATTCTATTCCCTAATACTCTATCTATAATAGCAAATATATCCTCTTATCAAACCACTAAATTTCCTCAATACGTAACATTAATTAACCGTTACCTCATCAATATTAAAAATTGACAGACAATTACCTCACAAGCATCACAAACTTATGTTTCTTCCCCTCTCCAAATTTTGAGGTAAAACTCAGAAGAGAAAAGAAGCTGCGAATAGCTGACACGCCAGAGACCGTGTCTTCAAAGGCCATCGATTTCTTTACCATGTCTCGTCGTAATTAAATTACACCTTCGGAAATTGAATTTGCTCGGGAAAAAGGGAGGAACTACGTCGAAGAAGAAGAAGACGACAGCGACGAGAAGAAAGTATAGAGAGAAAGCTGTAAGGGGGAAAGAGAAAAGGATAAAAGAAGAAGGGTCTTTGGATTCGTTGGACCTGCAGGGCGTGGATCGTTGAATTCTTACTTGGTCTTATATATCATGGGATATATAAACTGAAAATACAATTACTTTATTTTTTCTTTCTTTTTGAGATATTTTAACTTAATTTTCTTTTTATGTTTTATTATATATACTAAACTACATTATTGTTATTTAATATACTATATAAGAATTTGATTTGTTAAATTAATTATTTTACATTAACCCATATGTTTTTTTTTTTTACTTTCATCTCCGGTATAATACAAGCAAAACAACACATAGGCATTAAAAATACAAAAATTTCAATTTATCGTAACAGATATCCTACTAAGAAAACAAACATCACCTACCAATCAACCAACCAACCAGACCTGTCCTTTCTACAAATCTTCATTATTACACAAGCCAAATTCTATAAAAATTCTATAAGCTTGAAGCCACTATCAACACTATATCCAAATTCCTTGCAAGCTCATAAAAGTTTCTCTCTCGCTCTCTGTTTACAAACACAATATCAACCCTCTTCTAAAACTGAAACGTGAAATGTTTCAGAGCAACATACAATAACTTATATCTATATACACACATACTAGTAGCATAGACAGACAGAGAGATAGAATTACCAAACGTTGATACAAGCCAATGCAGGAAGCTGATGAGAGAGAGAGAGAGCTTTCGCTGAGCTTGCACACATTCAGGCCACACACACCGGTTATATACCCCACTATACCACAGTAGCAACAGCAATAGCAACAGTAGCAACATCATCGTACGTGACATTTCGCCCGACTTGGAATATCACCGGAGGATTTCAGAGAAGTAGTCTCCATGAGGTCAGGGTTATAGAGCGCACACAGGAAATCCGTAGCCGAGACTGATCAATCCCTCTATACCTATAAGCTGCCTATATAACGTATATATACCTGCAAGCTTCGGATCTAACGGCTCTATACTAATTGTTTGCCAAGGCCCGGGCAAGCGCGTTGAGTCAACTGTCTGATAATCATCGGACCTGTTTGCTGGCTTACTATTACAACTACTACTACTACTATCACTACTATCATAGTTTTGATAATTCGAATTGACTGAAGCTTGTGTGATGTACATACGTACTTGGTGAGAATTGCTTTTTGTTGTTGGTATATAGAATATGCGTATTTACGTATTTACGTATAGGTGAATATTGTACATATATATGGATGTGCAAGTTTCGATGGTAATTAATGAGAGAAAATTTGATTAGCTGGTATTGTTGTTGTTATTTATTGTTGATCGAATTGGTTTGGAATATAATTATGTTTGTTTAAGGATTGGTAAGAATAATTCTGAAATATGAATTTTATTTTTTTATTTTTTATGATAAAAATGTTTAAAAGTTTTTTTATTTAATTAATAAGTTATTGAGCTTTTATCCGTAGAAAATTAGTTTTATGTAAGACAAGATTCTTATGAAAGTTGAAAGGAGATATTAATAATGATCTGCAGTTGTAAAGCTTTATCGTAATAATATTAATTTTTTAATAATAATTAAAAATTGCAATGTTAAAATATTAATAAAAAAAATTTCAAATCAAATGTAATCTTAAAAATTAGTCGATTAACAAGAATAAATCAAACTTTCTTTATTACAAATGGAAAAGTTAAACTTGTAACTTTAAATTTAGGCTCATTATTAAATACATAAAGTTGTTGTCTAAAACTAGCAGTATCTTCTTCAAGTTTCAAATTACTCAAAACAAGGACTTTGCAATTAAATTCATCCATAATACAATTGAAGATAAGACAAACAACACTTGGATCTTGCTCTCAAATATATAAACTGTTTAAGAAAGTTAAGCTTCATTTAAATATCATATTGTTCAATGAATGAAGATACAAAATTATACTCGATAATTATACCAGTATCTTAATTAGAAAATCATTATTACTTAAAACAGATTTATAAAAAAAAATAAAAGATTAATGATATTCAATTTTTATAGGGATATCTAAAAAAATTTGCATATGCAAAACGAAATATTAATCGAGGTATGTGTCTGACAAATCTCGGTCACATCTACTGACGACTCTGATAAGCAGAATACGACACTCCTTTTTAAATCACGTTCCCTACTACATTCTCTCTTTTTTTTTCTCCTTCAAAAAGCAAGAGATAAGAAAAAAGTTTTTCAATTCATGTTTTTATGCTTTTTCTTTTTTTTTTTTTTCAGTTTACACCAGTTCCCAAGAGTCAGTGCTTTAAGGTAAGATTTACGACTTTTCTGTGCTGCTACTGCTGCCTATATCTGATTCACTTTTTTTTTTTCAAAGTCACCATAATTCCATTAATTTTCTCAAGATAAAACAAAAAATTTACACGATTAATAAAACATTCATGTCAGTAATTCATTAACGCGACACGTATATCACACTTAAAAATCAATTGATAAACAGACATAATTACAATTCTCCCTCCTACTTTCAACATTTCATCATTTAATCATCAAAAATCAATAAAAATATCCAAGTCTGCATTATCCAAAGCAAAAAAATTAAACACTATATTCTTTGTATACACTAACACATCGTAATCAAGTAACTTGTATACCTGCCACGTATACTCATAAAAGCTCAAAGCGCAAGCTCAAACCTTCGTCTTTTACGATAAAATCCTTTAACACAGCCTCAAGCGTTTCAGCAGGTGTATAAAGTAGCTCGTGCTAATTGAACGTAAAATCTCATCCAGTCAATCCAGCCTGAAAAAAAAATAATGAAAAAGTATATAAACAATCATAAATCATAAATATAAGCTCTATAAAAAAATTAAAAAAAACCTTTTGACATGCACCTATACAGCAGCTTTAAAAGCTTGCATAAAAAAATTTGCGTGTGTCAATCTCAGATATCTACATTTACAAAAGCGGAAAGACGCGATGATTTAATAAATACGTGAATACATGAGCTAGTCACATACTTCTTCTGCAAGCTTACCTACCAACGCTTACACCTCTAATGCTGCCTGTATGTGAGCTTGCGTGACATACTCGAATATCACGAATGTACGCGCTTACCAACCAAGACAGATGCCGATGGATAATGACTATAAGACGCTGGAAAAGGGACAATCGATCGTGTGTACACGAGGTAGAAGACTTTTTCTTTTTTTTTTTACTTTCGTTTGAGACTCCTTTGCTGTGCCTTGAGGCGTCAAGATAAGGGGTGAACTGCTGCTGCTGTATATATATATATAGCTTGGTATACAAACTGTGCTGACGACGACGATGATGGTGGTGATGACGTGGATTTCGATGAAAGGATATGAGGGAGTTGATTATATAGTAGTGGCTGGCTGTAGAGTTTATAGGATTAAATTTTGTGGATGTTGATGATCTGCGTTTGTATGTAAATTTATTGTCAGACTGTAAAAGAAAAAAATAGTAATATGAGCCTTATACGAGCTTTTATTTTGATAAATTTTTAATAACAATTCGTCAAGGTTGTAAAAAAAAAAAAGAAATGCTTTACTTCTTCTTTTTTTTTTATTAAGAAAAATGTATACCTAAATTGAAATTTATACTTGTAAATATGCAAATGAAAATATCAAATGTCAGAGTGTGCTCTTGAAATGTCTCTATCGAATAAATAAATAAAAAAAAAAAAGAAAGTAAAATAAGCCAGCAAGAGACATAATACTCGAGATAAAGAGAAAGAGAGAGAGAGAGAGAAAGGGAGGTTTGGAAGATTTGCATCATCAAAGGCGCGCAGTCGCTTATATATGTGTATGTACAGTAGGAGGGAAGGCTGATGCTTTTAAAGGAAAAGCGAAACGCCCGCAGCTATGCTATATACGCGCGCTTGCGCCTCCACGTCTCTCTCTCTTTTATCTTCTTCCCTACCGTGTGTATGTGTACGTGACCCTTTTCAGGTTTTCAAGAAAATTTTCCAGTATGCCAGTTGCACGTACATTGGGTAAAGGCTCTTTTTGTAATTTAATTGGTCGACCGGTGAAAATGATGTTAATAGAGATTTCCACATTGTGTGTTTTGGATATTCATTATCTATTTGTTGAACTGCCTTAGGGGAAGATTGATATATAGCGTGGTATTTTTTTATTTTTTGTAGATTATTAGAAATAATAGTATTAATATGATTATGTTAAATTTTTTAATTAGGCTGATAAAGATTGATAGATTAAATTTAGGATAAACGTTTGTTTTTTCTGAAAACTTTTTTTGTAAAATTTTTAGCGTTTTTTTTTTGGATTTCTAAATAGAAATCACGTTGAAAAATTATTTTTTTTTTTGCTTTATTTTTGCAGCTTTATAAATTATGAAGATAATTGCAGAATTATCGTAAACTACTAAAGATGTCAAAAACACATCTCTCGATCTCAAGATCTGAATTCTGAACTTTGATTAAATTTCAATATTACAATATTAATATTATCTTATTCAAATTTCTTTTTCATTTATTTTTACAAAAACGTATTTAAATAATTCTACCACCAATATTCAATTTCAATACCACAAAATTATAATTAAAATCTTTCTTAAATTTAAACAAAAACATCTCATTAATATACCTTCTTCCCTTCCTTTCAACACCCAAAATTTTACAGTCGACAACATATCAAACAACTTTATAGTAGCATTATTTCACAAAACATCCACTCCTATAGCTGACATACTCAAGTCAAGCTATATATAGGTACAGTAGAAAAGATCCAAAATAGCTCCAATGGTAAGAGCTGACCCGTCTAAGATCAAAATTCAAAAGACTTTCACGCGGCGGCGCCCGATTATCGGATACCTTAGAAGACAGATATGAAGTCCGACATCAGCACACCTTATTTGTGTGTGTGTGTCACACGTATATACATACATGTATACATACCCGAAACGAATTGAATTTTTTGAAGCTTGCTCTGTTTCAGCTTGACCTCACCCTTTTCATCTTTTTCCCCAAGGGATTTAAATTTTCGATGGATAAATTTAAAGGGATGATGTTTGATGCGGTCATGTGTAAATTTGACCTAGAACTACCTACAATTTTAATAAGAAAAATATATTGGATGTGTGATAGTAAGATATATACTATGTATTTCTTTGTTTCATTTATATGTCAAGACTTTTTTTTTTCTTTGAAATTGACACTTGACTAAGATTTTATTAATACTTTATTATATCAAATATTGATTATATTTTTTTTCTTTGTGGATAAGTAATTGAAACACTGCATTGTTAACTTACTAATGGATTTGTATTTTTGGTCAATATTAAATATTGATTTGATTGATGTAAAAATTTAAAAAAAAAAACATGCGTATCAGGTTACTGTATAACTTAAATCTTCAAGTGATTATATAATTTTGAGAAAGCTTATACATCATAAAATTATAAATGTTTACCTATAAAGTTAACAAAAATTTTACGGATTTTACGGTTATTGAATTTATTTATTTATTTATTTAAAAAACCAAGTAAATTACAGTAGGTAATAAATTACATTGCTAGAAGCAATCCAGCAGAGGACAATTTAATAATCCTGTG
>JAPYZE010000999.1:0-55189 GCA_030522805.1 Leptomastidea abnormis
ATATTTATAAGAGAATCCAAAAGGTTTCATTCAATTCCCAGCTGTATCTAATTATTCCCTAATTTAGGCCCATTTTTGGCTCTATTGACTCCACTAATAATCTAATATGCGAAGGAACAATTTTGTGCTTGGATTTTTAATCATTGTATACCTAGATGATGTTAAATTTTTATATTGTATTAAAAATCGAGTAAAAAATTAATGTAAATACTACTAATACGTGAACCAAATTTTCTCAATCTTTGAGCTCATTTATCTAAAAAACAAGAATGTAAAGAAAAAAAAAACACTGTAATCCAATCTCGACGAACTTCGATTTTTTCTTATCCGAAATCTTTTTAATCAAACACACACCTTAGCCTTACACATACCTGGTATTATATATAAACGCGACAAAATTGTCGTCGATCGAGGAGAAAAGTCAACTTTTTCCTGGTACATGCTATGCTCACCTGACCATACTATATACCTCCAGAATGTTCTGTAGCAGTAATAGCTACGCCATTACGTTGGTCAGTAAGTTCGTGAAAAATGACGAGGTCCTCGCGTGTGCAAGAGAAAGCAAAAAGAAAATAGGAAATTTTTTTGAGCAGAAAAGAAAAGCTTGCAGTATAGCTGAAAAGTTATATATGTGCAAGATAGAAGAAAAGAAAGGAAAAAGCATATAGAAGAAGGTATAAGGATGGAAAAGGAGGGAGAGGAGGGTGAGAGACAAATTGCTCGATTTCTTTTGGCTGACGGTAGAAAAGCGGCTTCTTCCACATATACACACACACATACACACATTCAGACACTTCCTCTACGACGTTATAAACGTCTTGCACTTGAGAGACATAAGCCTTGCTGCTTATATGCGCTTGAGGCGTGAGATTGAGAGACGAGATTTCTTTTGAGTAGATGATTTTTCTTCTTATTCTTATTCTTCTTCGATGTTTTTTATGAGATTGTAATTCAAAGATTATTATTGACCTATTGTGTGCCAATGAAGTAAAATATTTTTCTTTTATATGTTCATAATAATAGTTAAAAATTTCTGATTAAAACAATATTGAAGTAAACAATTGTTATAATAAACAAATAGCAATCACAATTGAAATTATTTTTCCATTATCAAGATATTAAACAAAAATCATCTACGCTTATCAATCGATCCTTCATGCAAGTCTGATTTTACTTGTTTTTTTTTTCTTTATTCAGCATCTGCATCAACATTGATATCCAAGCTTGACACCATTCTTTTGTTCAAATGACAAAGCTATTATCATAGAATATCCTCATCACAAAACTCACAAGTGTAAAATTATACAGCCGAGTGTAGGAAAAATTGAAAAAAGAAATAAATAAAAGTAAATTAAAAAACACTAACCATTATCTTTCTGCATCTATCCGCGAAAAAAATTGACAAATCTTATCATTTGCGCTTGATCAGCCACAATTGATAGCAAAGCCGAAGATCAATATGTCTTTGAATCCTTGGATCATCATAAAGATATAACATTCTGTGACTCGACATGCAATTTTTCCCACAAGAAATATGCACGCAAAGGAGTAGAAGATGATCGGACGACTAAATTCGCGAGCTTTTGAGAAAAGAGCCACGCTTGCGTAAGCGTCAGGAGATTGGCAGAAGTATAGGAAGAGTGAGAAAGATAGGTAGTTGAGAGAAAGAAAAAAAAAAGAAAATCGATGGTAATTCTCTTCTTTTTTTTTCTTTCTTTCTCGAGGCGTATCGATTTCCTTTCCAGCCGCTAATCAAAGAGAGGCCTGTCTTTCAAGCTTTCTCTCACTCACATAAGAGCTATATAACCTTCCCTCCCTACTTCGTTCCCCTTAACGCGAGACGTGCAAACAGGCCAACATATACCTATTTGTGTGGTGAGAGAAAAGGAGAATGAAAGAGAGAGAGAGAGAGAGAGAGAGAGAGAGTAGGGTATATAGAGTGCGAGGGGTTGAATGCAAGAGGGAAGTAAGCCAAATACACGTTCGAGAGGGCCGCGCGTGGGTATAGCGGAGCTGCGTATATAAATAGGAACCGCGCCGCTGTTCTTAATCGTGTCAACAAGTGAACGTGGCGTACTAGGTAGTGGTGGTAGTGCGGGCTGAAACAACGAGAGAAAGCTACCAGAAAGTTGGTAATTAATTCTGCGCGCGCCGATGGACCACCTACTCTTTCCTACTTCATATGTATATGTATATGGCTGCTAAAGCTTGCAACCAGGGAGGACTTGAACTTTTACTGTGATTCTCTTTCTGTATTTTTTTTTTTTTTTTTATTTTGTTGGATTTTTAATTTTTTTAATTCTAATATTTTTTTTTTTTTTAATTTCCGAGTGCTTGAAACTCTTGTGAAGAAGGAGTCAGTTGGTGTTTTTTTAATGGTTTAATCATCTTGTTAGTTTAGTGATCATTTTCTGACTTTTTTTCTAAATAATTTTTTTTTTGTACAAAATTAAAGTTTATATTTTTATAAAAGATTTAACGTTATGATTTAATTACATTTTAAGATCATATTTTATTTTAATTGAAATCTGAACATAAAAATTGGTACATGATATAAAAAAAAAGAATTTAATTATAAAAGTAACGGATTTAGACTAAAAGAAAAAATCATCATAAGTATCAATTTCAGCTGGAAATAAAACGTGGTCTATATAATCTTTTCCAAAGGATATAGGAATAATTGAAAATTAAAGAGCAGACAATGGTAGTCGGTCATAATATCTTGAAACCTGATAACCATTCATTATCATTGAAGGAAAGAGTAGAGGAGTAGTAAAAATAAAAATGAAGAAGAAGAAGACGAAGAAATGAGAGCATTATACAGAATGAAGTAAGTCGTACGCTAGATGAATAATTTATTTCAGAGACTGAGATTCGGACGGAAATAGAATGGTTTGAAAGCAGTAGACACTGCTATATATTGCTGCTACTGTTACTGCTACTGCTGCTGTTCAGTGCCAAGATTGCAAGGAAATGCAAAAGCAGGCAGTGTAGTATCCGATAACTTCAACTTTAATATTTTACTACTTCACCACTACCATCATCACCATACAAAGATATGTTTTCACGTGAAAAGACTTGAAAAATTTAAATCTAATGCTATATGTATACCTTATTAATATTAATCTGTCGTACAACTGGCTATTGGATAACATTAAGATTTTTAGCTTTGCGTAAAGGTAATAAAGTTTGAATTTCGTTGGAGGGTAGATAAAGGCGATCGATATGAAAAATAAGTATTGTAGAAATAAGCTTGATAAAAATAGTGTAAGTAAAGAAAAAAACAACTTTGTAAAAGAGTAAGAAAACACCGCTGCTAACTTAATTCTATCTATCAACTTATCTATCATCAAAGTTTAGAAATTAGCATTGTTTTGTATATCTATATATATTGATTCTCTTTGAGAAAGCCAAAAGAGAATTAATAATTATTCGGTTTTATAGAAACTGTTAGGTAATTAAAATAGAGTATTTGATAAAAGAAAATTAATCATTATTGAATTTACAAGCTTTCAATTTTTAAAATTGAGCAAGAAAATGTATTGATTGATAAAAAAAGAATTGTTGGCAAATAAAGATTTTATTATTGATATAACGATTTTTGTCAAGTATTTGAAATAGTATAAGAGATAGTTTAGTGATAGCACGTTATCAAGGCCAGCTTGGAAAGCTAATGAAGTAATAATAGAGATTTCTATATCAAAGTGCCACTATCTTAATTAATATGCGGACGACTTACTGAATAAGAGTATAAAAATTCGATTTACTTGTATACATAAAAGTAAAATTATTTATTATTTTTTAATTAATTCTAATTTAAGCTTTATCATATAAGATAATAGAAAGAAGAATAAAAAAAAGTATACACAAGCTTAATAAGTCAATTCTCATCAATTAATAATTAAATAAATTGCCAATTTAAGAAGAGAAGAATACACTTGTAAAGACACACACTAATGACGACGAAAATTGAAAGATAACTCTCGACATATATAAATACAGCAACTTTGAACATATTTACCACCACCTGTAGTTAAGTTTTCAGGTGTTATTTGCGTGGTGAAGAAGGTAACTTAGGCGTGATGTAAGTCAAAAGTTGACACGAAGAAAACGAAGCAGATATATATAACCCACAGTAGAGTCAAGAGAAAGCTTACTGCTGCTACTCTGAGAAAACGTGTAATTAGAAGGAACGATGAAGGATTATGTTATATATTTGAGTAAGGAAGACTCTTGGAAAGAGAGTAAAGGAGAAGTTGCTTTTTGAGGAAAATTAGAGAGAGATGATCTCTGTGGGAGTGTGTAGAAATTTTAAGTGTGGATGTGTATGTGTGAGTTTAAGTGGAGGATGAAATAGAAACGATTAAAAGCTTAGTTGTGTTAAAGTAGCTTATGTGATTGAAAAGGTGCGTTGATTTTATTTTAAATTTACATTATTTTGTTTTATTTAATTTTTATTTTAAGCCAATCATATCACAAGTAGATAGATCGGCGACATTAAAAGTTTATAATAGATTTTGCTTAAAAAATAAGGCAATATCATGGCATTTAATGGAAAAACTATTTTTTTTAAGCTCATCATATATGTATGACTTTAGTCAAATACCTAGTTGCAGCTTAAGTTGAAAAATATACTTCTATTTCTTGCCATTCATCATCTTGGAGAACTATTTTAATTAGAAACCATAGAAATTATTCATTTTTGACCTCGATCATATTTTTTTTTCAGATTTAATATTTGTATGGTGTCAAAACCTTGATTAAAGTGAATTATTTATTTTTTTAATTTTTATTCAATAACAATGTAGACGTTCCTTTACAGTTTTTATTTACAGCTGGAATTAAACGAGCTGACAAGTAATAGATTTTTGCTAAGGATGTAAAAGGATCAGGAAACTACATCAATTTAACTCGGATATCAAGCAAAGGAAGCTTCAGCTCTCTCTCTCTCTCTCTCTCTCTCTCTCTTTTTCTCTCTTGAGACGAGAAACGTTGTTTATCAAGATTAGCAAGAAAGTACAATCTGTAAACTTTTAGATGAAAATTATGAATTTTCCTTGACGCAGTTCAAAATATACGGATGCTCAGGCTATTAGTGAGGATTTATACGATGATTACGAAGATTAATTGTCGAGTCAACTTGAAAAAACAAAATTGCTATGCCTTTATTTGAAAGAATGAATTTTTATTGAATTTTGTGGGATTTTAGATATTATTGGAGTTAACAATAAGAAAGTTTTTTAAATTTTTACAAAATTAATTATGGTATTATTAATTAGTTTTAAAAATTTAAATATAATTCGTTATATCTTGATTTTAACAAAAGTTTCAGGAACTCATTGAAATTTAATCAATACCCATTTAATAATGAAGCCATTCATTTCCTTAACTTTGTTACTTCTGTAACAATTTATCTAAGATCAAACAAACAACATACATTGTAAATAAATTAATTTTTATCAAAACAAAAATAATTATTAAATAATAAATTTTCTCACATATTAAAAAGCTAAATCTAATTCATAAAATCAATCTTAAATTATTGTAAATAAAAAAAAAAAAATTAAATCGATTTTTAAAATTCTTGATTTATCTCGTACTTTGTAAATATTACAAATCCATATAGGAGTAATTTATACGTTGTATTTTTTAATTACATTTACGTTATCGCTCATTCTGTCTCAACAGTCACGTACGCTCGATTTTCAAAACCACTCGCTTGTTTACTGCACGTGTCAATTCATAATCCGAAGCATCAGTTGAAATTACGGGCTCATCGTCATTCTGTAAATGCCAGTGATAAAAGCTATCGCCTTCTAATCGATATTCTTTTCTCTCCCCCTCTCTCTCTCTTTTCTCACTTTTCCGCTAATTATCGTTGTAAATGCACATAAGCGTCGACCATTAAATTCAAACAGATGTTACGATGGATTGATAATTTCTGTGCTTATGATTAAATTTTGCGTTTTGAATAATGATTGCCAGGCTAACAATTTAGTTATATTTTTTCTTTTTTCTATTAAAAATTTATTTTCTATGTATTGGCATATTAAATACTGAATTTGTATAAATTTTATTTAAAAATTTTTTATTCACTCTTGAGTTTTGTTTGGTAAATTGAAAAAAAAAAAAAAGTGATGAAATTTTTTTTTTGCCTTTGAAAATGAACACTTGAATGAATAAATATCATTTCAGTTATAATTGTTTATATAAGCCATAAGCTTATTAAAATAACTAGATAAAAATGAATATTTGAAATAATAAATTATATTGAAATTACTATCTTTTTATCGCCATTCGATAGAAGAAAATAATCATTATTATTATTATTTCATCTAATAATTTATTTTCACACATTTAATTAGCCTATTGTAAATCATTTATACCACTCACCATATAGATTTTGTTATGTTTAATTAAAAATGTTAAATTCGTAGCAGCTATTAAAAATCTATTGCTGATATTAACTTTCAAATATTATACAAATGTAAAACTTATTAATAGTAATAAATTAAATATTTATTAATGAAAAAAAATACACTTGTCTTGAGTGATGTAATTTCATATTATAACATGTTGAACAGAAATTATTCTTTTTTGTATCTCGAAAAAAAAAAATTATTCATTATCAGCAAACGTCAAGCTAATCTATACTTGCTTCTTAAGACTTCTTTGACTAAAATTTATAAGTAAGTACTTATCGTTAACAACTTTACGATTCGTCATTCAATGTATAATAAATATTTATAGTATTTGTACAGATGCAAGTGAGTCATTTGACAATACTAGGCGTTTCAAAATTTATTTCAAATATGATTAAAAATCAAAAGACCGATTATAAAGTTGTCTCAAGAAAAATGTTTTTCTAGAGAAAACTGGCTATAACAAAAAGTGATAAACGCTATGGATGTAGGAACGAGTGAGTAAGAAGATTGGATGCCTGTCTTGTAAACGCATCATCCAACAGCATCCAATTGCCAGAAAGAATAAAAAGAAAGAGAAAGAGAGAAAGAAAAATAGTAAAAAAGAAGATTACACAGCAATCGCACCCTAGGAATCTGCCACGTCTCACGTCACATGCCGACCGAAGCAGCAGCAGCCGTGGTTCCCCTAGCTTATACACATACACACCCACACAACTCGCCTTTTTACCCCACTGGCCTCCTGCTCACCCCACTATATCTCTTTCTTTTTTTCTCTTCTCTCTCGATCCTCTCTCATCCCGACTGTCCCAGTTTCAACGACGCGCGACACCGCCGGCGCCTCGTTCATAAAAGCGGATATCAATGACCTCTCTCTCTCTCTCTCTCTCTCTCTCTCTTACTACTCTCTTCTCTTGGCTACTCTTTTGCGCCCACTGACACTGCACACGCGTCGATTTTACCCTCTGCACCGGCATACGCATGCGCTTTGTGTACCAGAGGGGAAAGAACTCGGAATTTCCAAGCGATCCCTTGGTGAGGATAGAAAGAAATGAAAGAGGGTATACTTATAATACATATATAGGTATATGTGTGCGTACGTACAAGCTGTTTCTATTTTACTCGATTTTCCAATATTTTATCGTGTGGATTATTGGTAAATTTAAAGCTTTACACGCTGATGTATGTGAGTGTGTATTAATTTTCAATTTTATATACATGTATATATTGATGTTAAAAATAATTCAATTTTTATGTGGATGGCTCTTGAATTTACGTATAACTGCGTTTGTTTATATACTTTTGTAATATTGTGTTTTAAAGGTATATTTTTGGGATTTTAATTTGGAAATGATGTTTGTCAATAATTTTAATAATGGATTGACCGAGGCAAAAATGTTTTTTATTATTTCATTTGGATATAATTTTTGATACGTAGCAAATTATGAATTTTACATTTTGATTTTTAAATATGACTGGTTCAAATCAAAGAGAAAAAACAATAATTAATATACTGTTATGATCTAATTGAATTGTAAACTGGAGTTTTGGATAAACTTAGATGTTGAACTTTTTGCAATGTATAAATCATCAAGAAAATATATATAATCCGTTAGGTAACTTTGTAAAAGCCGCGAAAACTTCTGGTACTGTCTAATTAGTTCTTAATTGAATCATGCATTTTTAGCTCAACTTTTCATTAATTAAAAGTTAATTACGTCCGAAAGAGTAATACTTTACAAGCTCCAACCGTGAAGAATTTATTATATACAACGAATTTTTTTTTTGTTTTTTTAACTCGCTACCTTTGAACTATAGCGCATTAAGATGTTTTATTAAGTAATAGAAGAAACGAAAAAAGATTGAAGATCAAAACACGTTTATGAGGGAAGAGAGAAGGAGAAAAAAACGGACACCGCAAAGTAATTCTGTTTTAAAGAACGTTGAAAATAAAATATTTTATGGTTGTATTAAATTCAATAAGATTTTTATTAGCCTGTAAATCACGAGCTTTTTATAGCTGCATTCATGATTCTTATATTAAAGAGACAAGAAATTTATATATATAAAAAGTATTATTTTATAAAACATAAAGTTTAATAATATACCATTAAACATAAATATATGATATGTTGTTAAAAACCAAAATCAAAATTTTAAAAAGGTAAGCCCATAAAAATTCTAAAGCAAAAGCTCGAAAAACTAATACGCCTCTTCTACAACTTGCACACACACATATCTCAGATCATCTAATTGTATTCCACATTTTTCACTACAACTGTTATTGCAAGCTCTACCACCGCCAGTACTTTTGCCGGAGAAAAATAACGATATTTTCCTCCGCGACTTCGTGGCTCCTATAAGCGTGGGAGAGAGTACTAAAATTCCGCGCTCGACTTGCTCGAAACTGCCGAGCTTCTCATCCTCCTCCACAGGCGTATCTTCTCAAGCTCAAGCTCATTCGGCCTGCAAGCCTCACGATACCAGAACGAAAAATTTCATACACAGAAAAGAAAAGTATGCCTTTAGTATAAAATCGGGCTGCTCGACTATAAGCACTACGATTCAGTCTGTCACGTTTTTCTTTTTAAGGTTTTATATCACTTTTTTTGGAACTCTGTTGTGGTTGGTGAGATTTTTATTTTTATTGTTTTTTTTTTTGGATTAATTCTATTTTGGATATTTTCATGTGCTCTTAAAAGAGATTGACGTGGATTAAAAATAAAAAAAATATTGTTGAATTTGATTGAATTGAATATTTTTATACACTACAAAATCAAATTTTGATTTTTCAGTAGAAAATATCAGGATACAGTCAGACACGTGTATTTACTATTTATAAAAAAAAACAATGTTTGTAAACTTTTTTAATTTCAATTAAAATTTAAAAAAACAATTTTTCAACTTCCCATCTAAATACTAATCTCGTAAAAAAAAATCCTTTCAACATACATTATAATTAACATTACTTAATCACTTTAATGAATTTTCATTTTCAGCTGCGTACAAAGTTCTGCGTTTCTCATATAGTCAGAGAAGCCGCAGAGAGTTAAAGAAAAACAGGAAAGCTTACGCCATGGGGAGGTTAAAGTCGTATATATTCTAGTACATCTAGGTCACGGCTCTACCAGACTGAAGTACGTCATCGAAGAACCGACAGTAAAGCTGTAGCATCAATATGTTCCTTCTCGAATATACGACGTTATATGGGAGATGAACAAAACAAGGGTATGTAGTACGAGGGAGAATCTATGGCACAAAATAATCGTAGGGAGCAAAATGAACTACAAGTGTTTGAAGGGTTTCGAAACCCTCTATACTATTGTGTGATATCAGCAAGGGTATATAGTCAGGGAGGATAGATGCTGGCCTAGTTGAAGCTGTACCCTAGAGTATGTCAAACCTCATTTGATGCATGATCGTCACAGTCATTTGGTAGTCAAGGTTCGACGCATGTTGTATGGGAAACCTACACTTGACGCTCTGGAATGAGAGTTGCTTACGGGGGTAAAGTGTTAGATGGCTTCGGAGAAGAGAAGGATTAGCTGAGACCTACTCTTGGGTATATATTGTAAGGAGGTATTTTGATCGTTTAAGGCAGCAGGGATATATATATATGTATTGATTTATAGTTTATTGCTAGTTCTTTTTTTATGTGTAAAAAATGTGTGAATAATTTTAGGATTATTTTCGTTTTTGATGGTCTTCTTTTTAAAAACAGTTATATTACGCTACTAATCTATTTTAAGTAGAAACAACCCTAGTATGGTCAGCCACATAAATTTAAATGTACAAAATTATATCTTCAATTTATTATTGTAAATAATATTTTAATTTTAGTTCATATCTGCGAAAGACAGCTTGATCAAATTAAGTCGTTATATAAATATAGTATAAAAAAAAACAAATAGCATTATTAAATATACTCTTTAAATAAGGAAATTCAATTAAAAACTTACGTCGATAAGAAGATTTATTAATGAAGCAATTATTATGATTTACCTGAAACAGATAAAAATAAATTATATTTAGATTTAAATTTGTAATCTCTACAATATATAATAATATTAATAAATAAAATTTTTAAAAACAGTATATTAATCATTTAAGATTTTATAATTAAATGTCAAATACGAAACCATTAAATCGTTCGTAGTAAAATAAAAAATGATCAAATTAAGCTTAAAGCTTATCATTCTGTTTTTTTTTTTAATCATTTCCATTCTTTCTCATAAAAATGTAAATCCTTCTTATCATTACCATCACACCAGTTTTATCATTCCTACTCATCAATTACTCTCACAATTACCTCCAAAGAGCTCAACTCTCACAATCTACCTATACAAACGTATACGAAGATTACGCAATAAAATTTCAAGGTTTTTACCCAGAAAATCAAAAAACCAATGAACGATCCTTTAAACTTCACCTTAAAAGAAAAATAATGTTCGCAAACACAATAAAAGTGACAAATAAAGCAGACCGACACATTAGATAGATTATCGATGTATACATACACCACCTGAAAAAGACGCACGATCAAACCCTTAAAGCATTGACTACGACATCGGCCCTTTTAGCGCCTGTATTATGCAAACGTCCAGGCCGCGAATATATAGTTGGCTAGCCGCTAACGGGCCTCTCGGGTGTAAGAGGCTCTCACATCCCTTTTTCTTCTCCTCGCCATTGGAATTCAAGATGCGGATTACCCCGGATTCGCTTTGATCTTGCGGTTTTACCTACGTTGCGCCTAGTAGTAGTACAATTTTAACGGAAATCAAACTTTCACGGTTGTCTACCACTTCAGCCTATAGAGTTGTATTAGTTTTGAAAATTTAAATTATCGTATTTCTAGAGTTTCCGAGGCTGGTAGGATAAGAAAAAATTAGAAGTTGGATTAAATAAACATTCGTAAATATCTATAAGCATGAAACATTACTGTGGAGATTGAAATTGATTATTCTTTTTAAAAGAAGACTTACAATAGATTCACTATACGCGGTAACTAAATTTACCATTATGTCTAGGAAAAAGAGAGATAGAGAGAGAGAGAGAAGAAGGTAAAGTAGAAAGTGACTTTGTCGGAATTAATCGCTGTTATAAAGTACAGAAGTAGGTAATCCCTCTTAATTAACAAAACCCTTTGAGAAATGTACGCATAAAGTTCGTCTTATAACTATATATACATTATACATATACACCGTCGTAGACGAACTGGAAGAAAATAATCTTTAGAGGAGAGTAAGAGAGTAAAAAGAGGTGGGGGAGAGATTTAATATTTTATGAAACGTGGTACATTAGTTTTCAGAGGCATAAAACGAGATGTTTATCTTTTATTAATTTATAATTATCATTATATTTACTTTATTTTTCGTTATAAAATATAAACGTGTCTTATACCTTCTAAAATACATATAGAGAACTTTATAAAATTATGATTTCAAATATTAAATTATTATTATTATTAATAAGAAAAGTCATCATCGTTATAATGTATACTGTACATAAAAATATAAATCTAAAAAATAAAAATATATACATAGGCACATCAAGCTGTAAGTAATCTAAAATTTTATCTTCTCATTTAATCAGTCAGCTTCATTTAAATATTAATGAAATGAACGCAATAAAATGGTCAAATGTGCGCCACGTCATAAAGGCAAAGAAGAAAAAGAAGAAGAAGAGGATGAAATAAGAAATTTTTCTTTCTCTTTTTCTTAACTCTCCTCTTATATATATGTATCCGGAATACCATAAAGTCAGAACGAATTTAACACTGCAGACTCGTAAAGCGAGCTTTTACGATTCTTCTGGTGTTTTTAGGTCGACCAAGCGTAAAAGAGATGCTCATTAAGTCAGGAGGAGAATATCAGTGGTATAGCGCGGTAGCGTAAACATCGGTCATAACCAGAATCATTACTGTGGCGAAAGCCATCATCATTAGGAAAACTACGATATACGCCTTGATACTTATACTCCTACAGTTTGGCAAATTAACCAGTATCCTTTAAACTTAAATACTAGTCTCGATTTATTTTAAAAAAAAGGTTTAAGTTTAATGAGCTTGCAAGCTCGAAAAAAAATTTGTATAAGAAATATAAGATTAAATAAGAGAGAATTGAGGTGAACATATGTGTGTGAGAGTATGTAGTAGGTATACAAAGAAAAAGATTGTGTGAGAACAGCTGGAGGGCTAATTTATCCTTGGGGAGCTGGAATTGAACGACGTGTGAACGGCTGCGCCCAAATTACGTAGCCCACGAGCTTTCTGCTATACCAAGAAGATACTCATGGTATATGTATATATATATAGATGCTAAGGCACTTCCACTCGACGCTTTATGGCACTTTTAAGCGCCTCCAACGCCACCGGCTCTTTCATGGCTATAGCCTAATACAGTCTTGGGAGTAGCTCCTTGCATTTTGCTGTAGTAGTGACTATCTCAAGATCCCAATTCCCATGAGTCTATCTATGCGAGTTGTTTAAATTTTTTTTTCTTAATTTATGAAAAAAAAAGGTTTGTATTATTTTAGTGTAAGCAGTTAAATATGCAGACTAGCTCCTTGTATGTACTTGTTTATAATGACATGATAAGATGAAAAGAGACTGAATAAAAGAGGTCGGGATAACTAAAATGAAGAGGTACAAAGTAAGAAAGCCAAGAAGATCAACTCGACGAAAATACTTGATGAGCAGTATAGTAGAAACGAGAGAGAAAGTGTTGGTCCATCCGTGCGAGACAAGGATGGCGTGAGAGACTAAGTGTACTATTGCTCTTTTGCAAAGCAAGTAAATCATGTGCCTTAAGGCATCACAAGCTATAGCCATCTTCAACGAAGCAGCAATAGCTCTTTGCTATAGTATGTATACGTGACTCTTCTCACAGTAGTGTATAGCTATGCTGCCTGGTGCAAGTCCCGCTACTTCCGTTTCTACTTCCTTCCTTCCATTCCTCCTCCTTTACCATCATGCGACTTTTATCTTTGCTCGGTATACTCTTTGCGAGTTTTTCTTAATTTTTCTTCTTCCTTTTTTTTGGGGGGGGGGGGAGGTAGGAAAGGGAAAGTTTAGCGAGATGAGGTCATTTGCGAGACTGGAAATCGGGATGAAGTTTAATGCAGTGAAATTTAGTTTTTAATGAGTGCTTTTAATTTCGCGCTGGCTTTACTTTTATTTAGCTGTTTATTATAATTATTATTTTTATTTATTTTTAATTTTTTTTTAAGGGAAAACGTTTCTTAATGAATTTTAATTTGAGAAAATTGTTATGTGTCTCTTTTTTTTATTTCCTTTTTTGTCTCTTACTTCTGTGAATATTCGTACTTGAAGAGATGCAATTCTTTTTCTGCGTACGGTAGTAAACTTGTTTTTTTTTTTTCATAAATATACATTTTAATTTTCAACGTGTAGTCCAACTTTAATTACGTATATTAACGCAAACTTGTTTAAATAAATAAAAAAAAAAAAAAAGAAAAATGTTGAAATTTTTTTCGTTTAACACTTTTCTCTTTTTCTCTTTATCTTTTCTCGTTATTAAAACATATTTTCCAACTGAGATAGTAATTATACGGATGAGTCGACCACAAAATAGTATTAAAAAGAAAAAAAAAAAGTAAATATCATTACGTCCATCATCACAGTGATTTCAAAAATCTAATTACATTTCTTAAACATTATTCCGTAAATATATAAATGCCAACTTGCACGTTAAAATTGCATTCTCATCCCCTCTCTCTCTCTCTCTCTCCATCTCTACTTTTTTACGCTTAGCTGTTCCATCTTCTCAACCGCTTATATTCCAAGACAACCAATGAAAAAAAGAAATAAAGAAAGAATATCCAGGCAATTCATAAAACTTGATACTCAAACCAAGTTGGGCTCTTGAAAAACTCTTCAAACAAAAATTATCTTACGTCGAAAAAATATAGCTAGACTAAAAAAGATATACCATTGCACAGGAGACTAAAAAGCTTTACATCCAAAAACTGACCATGCAGCTAAAAATAAAGAATCATCCCATGCATCCCCTGAAAAATCATTTCCACTTGACCAATTCAAAATTCAACCTCACGAACCAACAGAAGATAGTGAGTAATCATTCAGAAAAGCCAACTTATTGCACCATTCGCATCAAATTCTAACCGAGCTAGCTTGCCATATTGCCGTGTCTGACCAATCCGGCAGTTATTCTACTGCGCTCCACTGCTACTCGGAACAGAAGACCATCGCATCCTTCCACACAAACTATCCATATGTGTATGTGTATACATATATATCTATGACAAGTACAGTCCTTCTCGCTGACTTGCATTCCAATGTGAAGAGACATCCTCTATTCTCTTATACACTCGTATATGTAGCACGACGCAGCTTGGACACGTACACGTGCAAACGTTCGGCCAACGGTTATACGTTGCTCTATATACGAGCACTGTATGCTATTTTAGTACCGTCTCTCGTTGTTGTTGTTTGTTTGCTTTGCTATTTTAGTCTTTCTATATGTGTAGGTAGGTATGGTAGGTGGGTATGGTCAAGCTGATGTCCTGCTTTTTAAAGATCAAGAAATAAAAAGAGAGAAAGAGATGCGTGTGTTGATTTTATAATTCCGAGATATAAAAAGAAATTGCTTGGATTTTTTTTCTTTTTCTTTTTTTGTAAACAACCTGTTTATGTTTATACTAATAAAGATTTAAGTTCTTAAGATTTTTAAAATAATTTATTTTATGCAATTTTCTTAGAATTTAACTATTTCTTTCGTTTTCTTCCAAAATTTTCTTGCGGTGAACATCTTTTTTTAAAAAAAAAGGTTAGCAAGAATATCACATTAAAGAATTCATAACTCACTTAACCCAATAAAAATCAAATTTTTCACGTGTACCTATATACGACCAAAAGCGCCAAGAATAAAAAAAAAAAAAAAAAAATAGAAAAAGCAAAAGCAGATGAAATCCTGGCTAGGAAAAATGCATTATTCTGCGGTGAGAGAGCAGAAGCAGAAGCAAAGCCGAGAGAGTAGCTCGACACCTCGGGCGTAAATAAAAATCTTCTCCCCATGAAAAATAAAAAAAAAAAAGAAAGCTGGCTAGCTGCTATTTTCCGACTACCGTAAATCAATGGAAAGAAGAAAGATAGAGTAAAGCAAAGAACGTCGCCCAGGACTCGTGTCGTAGAGGAGATCCCCCAATTGAAAAATATACGCGCAAAAAATCTACCCCCTTTCTTTCCTTATTCTTCTCTCCTTTCTATACTATACCGGAAACTCACTTCTTCTCTCTTTCTCTCCCTCTTTCAGTTTTCTTTTTTCTAAAAATGAGAAAATTCACGCTGTCGCCTTTCACCAACATATACATACAAACATTCACACATACACTTGCAGAGCAAAGAGGAGCCACAGTGGGAAAGCAAGTGGAATGCGATTCTGAAGTTCGAGTAAAGAGAACGAGGACACGGAGGGGCACAGAGAGAGAGATTGAAATGCAACGAGGCGCACCAGAGTGGGTAGGCTGCAAGCACGAACGCAAGAGAGAGAGAGAGAGAGAGAGAGAAAGAGAGAGAGAGAGAGAGAGAGAGAGAGAGAGAGAGAGAGAGAGGTAAAGAGAAAGACCGGCGAGCGGTAATTTCGGAGATTCGTAATACGTTATTTACTGGAAAGAAGATGGGTGGAGGAAGGGAGGAGGAGTTGAGTAGACACGAAAATCTTTGCCTCAAAAAGAGAGAGAGAGAGAGTGAGAGAGAGAGCTTGTGGAATAATGTACGCGAAACGGGTTGTCTGCGAACAGATTTAGATTATATATATAACTATACTACTCTGTTTCACTGCAGGCCGCACTTTTTCTCGTATAACTCGAATATTTTAAGATGATTTTTTTTTTTTTTAATGACACGTAGCGTTGAAAGATTTTTTGTTTTTTTTTTTTTTCATGTTTAGTAAGTTATATTTGATGTTCTGAATTCGTTAAATATTTAACGGCTTTGGTAATATGATTTTATATCTGTTTTTTATATCTGCTTTTACTTTTTTTGATTTTATGAAAATTACTGTAAAATAATAAATCGATCGGATGAAAGATTATTTACAAGATACCAAAGATTTTACTCAATCCTCATTTTATCGTCAAAGTTTAAGTCCAAAACATGCAATTCCAAGGATACCGTAAACCTAACTGTCCAAGGATCCAACCTGATAATGAGTGTAAACGAGTATATCCTGTCAAGCAGCAAATAGGACATCTCAAGAATATACATACATAGGTATATATCTATACATATCTCTATATCTCTTCTAGAATCCTTGATGGTCTTCCAGGTGAAATCTGTATGTGAGTGTATGTGATAGGTAACGGAATTGCGATTTCGCGTGATTGAAAACTCGACGTACATATATATATATACGTCGAGTAGAGAGAAGACGTAGCTAGAGAGCTAGTAAGCTTTCTCACTCACTCACTCACTCACTCTCTTACTCTCTTACTCTCTCTCTCTCTCTCTCTCTCTCTCTCACGTTACGTTACGTTAATCGAATCACGCTAGTCTCCTTTAGTCTGCTACATGACCGTTACGGAACTTAATTGATATTGCTGCGCTGGGAGAGATATCGCGTGTGTTTCACTGAGCGACGAGAGAGAGAGAGAGAGAGAGAGAGAGAGAGAGAGAGAGAGAGAGAGAGAGAAAGAGAGAAGAGAAGAGGAGAAGTTCTGGAGAAGGATATGGAGGGTATATAGGCAAGATGCCGCAGTTCGATTAAGACAGATGAATAAGTCAGGCGGAAATCGACTTCTACTACTACTACTGCTGCTGCTGCTAATGCTTTGGTCTTTATGAACGAACTGGTTGGTGTTGGGAAATTGGATCGATGCGAGATATATATTTATTAATTATTTATTTTATCAGGATTTTAATGAGGAATTATATTGGTTTTGTTGTTCATTTGATTTATATTAATTAAATATTTGAAATTTTTTTGGACTTAATGAATTAAGTTATTGTTCAGTTACATCATTAACTAAATAATGATGTAATTGAAAAAAAAGCAAAGTATAAATTAATGGTATATAATTATTAATGCAATAAGCTTAATGTAAATAACCTACATATTTTTCAAGAAGGTAATTTAATATTTTATTCTTTAATCTATACGAATTATAAACTTAATTATTTAAAGCTTACACTTTTACATTATTGCAAAAATCAATATCTTTTCTTTGATTATCTAGATAACAGACTTAACTACACTTATAAATTATTTTAATTTTTTTTTTTTTATAATTTAAGCTTACAAAAGCATAAACGTTTTTAAATTCACTAATACAAACACGAAAATATTACAATAATTTCCCCCAAAAAACAAATATAACCACAGAAAGCAGAAACAGTCACTTCCTAAACTTCTCAACAACTATACGCACAATACACACACACACACACGTATACACACAGAAGTTTTCGTTTACAAAAACGAAACCTGCATCAGGCACGCAAACAATATCTCTCTACCCTTATAAGCAAAACTAGAAGAACCAAGTTACGCATATCACAAGCTCGCCGGACTTGGCCCAATTTCATGTTGACGACAGGCTGTCTTTATGTGTATGTATAAGGTATGGTCGAGACTGTCGAGAGTCTTCTCCATAGTTTCGAAAATTTAGAGTAGCTCCGGTTTGAATTCTTAGAGCTTGCAAGCTCACTTTCTACTGTAAGCAATGGACTTGAGAAAAGGAGATAAATTTGTGATATGTATAAGTGAAAATGTTATGTGGTATATTATGTGGATTTTGATAAGAATTTAAAACTATATTATTTTATTGGCGAATACAATATTGATTTTAAAAATAAATTTTTATTATAAAATAAATTAGACAAAAAAAAAAATTAGCATTTACATTAGTAAACTAAAAGATCCATTAAATTATTTAAGTTCCAAGCAAGAACAATGCTTGTAATTATAAACTAGTAGCATATACAGAAAGTAGATCTCTTACTCTCTCTCTCTCTTTTACACATATACCTACCTCATCACAGAAAGCTATACATACACACGCACATGTCGCAAGCTCCTTTGCTTTTGTAACTCCAACGCATAATTCTATCTCTTCAAAAGACACAAAGCACTATCGTATCTTCCAAGCACATACATATATCTTCTTATTCTACATTATCAACTAGATCACGTGACAAAGCAACAGACATTAAGTCTCTTTCTCTCTCTTTTTTTTGCACTTAGCTGGACTTTAAAAACCACACACAAAAAAAAAAGAAAAGAAAGACAAGCTGCAGTATTCGCTATTCTTAGAAATCCCTTTCTCAATGCTTTTTCTCAGCTCTCTTACATCTCCAAGCGAGAGATTGATAACGTGCTAGCGTTAGAGTAACGTCGCGTCGTCGTTCTCTCGTGAGAGACGCTGATTAATCGACCGGTGAAACGCTCAAGAGATATGGAGCCCCTCCCCACCCCTGAAGCTGCTGCTGCTACTACTATGGATTCGAGATACTCTCTCTGTGAGACGCAAGCGTGTACTATAGCGAACCACTCACGCGTTTACAAATTGCATGATCTGCTTCGAGCAATTGCTTGAACGACCTGTCTGTCTGTGTATTTCTCGCTTACTCTTTCACACACACGCACACGCACACGTACTCATACACAAATTCATTATGTGTATGTACGTGTATAAGGTTTTTAGATATTAAGACGATTAATCGTGTGTTGAGCTTTATATTTAAATATCACTCAAAATTTAAACTTGATTTTCAGTAGAAAATATCAGGATATGGTCAGACACGGCTCTATAAATAATTGATTATTTTTGCTGATTACCTAAAATTGTTGTTAGCATATATTATATTTAAAAAAGTTATTTTTGACAATATTATTTTTTTTTGTAGGATATATGAATTTATTAAATAAGATCAAATTTCTTGTCGAATTTTAGAATTGGAATGACGAAAATTGTAAGTCGTTTAGTTCGCAATCTAATAAATGAAATCGAATTCCAAACGGTAATATCAAAACCACTAGCATTTACTAACCGAAAAAAAAGTCAATCTTATCTCAATATTTATAATCAAAGAAAAATCTTCTTGGATGGTGGAAGGCAGCCGAATCATGAAGCATCGTAAAAATCTAGCTTCCACAATCTACGTGGTTCAATAAGTTTATATAGCACATGGAATATACCCTTTCCTTTTCTCCTTCACCCCAGACTACTTAATACTCAACCCTCCTGGTATCGCCTCAATGCAATAATCTCAAGATTCTTCCTTGGCTATAGCTTTCTCTACTCTACGGCATCGTTGTTGTCGCCTATAAAAAAAAAAAAAAAAGGAAAGCCAAGGAAGCTAAGGCTTCACCATTTCCCATCGCCAGCCTTCGTAGAAAAAAAAAAGAAGTAATTTTACCGATTTTAGACGAAGCGCAAAGAAGAGTAAAAAAAGAAAAAGTGTAAGAGAGTCCAATCTTGGTAGAAAACGAATGTCTAGCCAAGAGTTTGTGTCTGTCTATAGCTTATATATAGCACCGGTAATTTCAAGCTCTCGCGGAATTCATCTTCGGAATAGGGTAAAGAGAGGGAAAAAAGGTGGAAAGAAGGGTATGAGAGGATAGGGGGATGGAAATGCGCGAGGACCGGATGATGAGTATATAGAAAGAGAAGCTAGAAGACGGAGAAAACTTGCTTGCGGACTGATGGACTTTATTCAATTTGACTTATTTCGCGCTAGAATATTTTGGTGAGGAGAAGAGAGAGAGAGAGAGAGAGAAATTTGCCTTGGCAATGATGTTAAATCGGTTTGCGTCTCTTAAAGCGAAATGAGATGTTCTTTTTGCTTTAGCTTTGATTTGCTCGAGAAAATTATTTTTTTATTTTTTTTTTTTTGCTATGAATATCAACCGGCTTGTTTAAAAGTGTCTTTCTGTGATGAAAAAGATGATGACACTTATTGTGTGTATAGCTAAAGTCGTTTAATATTTATTTTGATTAAGGCTTAAGGAAAAATGTATGTGATTTAAATAAATTGAAACTTTATTGATTCGTTTTAAATAGAAAGAGGGAATGGTTGTTTGAATAAATGAAATTTTTATTATCGTGATTTAAATTTAGTCGACGTTATTACTAAAAGATAAGAAATAGTATTCAATATAATTTAAATTAATTTAATAATTAAATTGCATGAATAACGATCGTCCCTATAGACTCGATTGTGTTAGTTGAATTGGATTTCCACTGTTTCTTTCGCTTGATATTCTTTTTTGCGTCTTATAGAGAAATCTCGTGAGAGCTTTTGCGAGTACAAGATATATTAATGGATCCAAAAAATTTAAAGTGTCTTTGTTATATATACGGTACACAATAGCGAAAGATACGATCAAAGGGTATTTTTTTATCTAAGAAAATTCAAGAATTTTTCTAAGTAAAAACATATTTGAATACATATATTTTTTAAAAGGTTTTTGTAATAAATTGTGTAAAGTTTAAAAGTTTTTTTTTTCTTCTTCTTTTTTTTATATTCATTTTTTATGACTTTGTTAATGGATGAGTTATAAACGTAAATGGAAAATGCACTGAGAAATATTTTATGGAGGTAATAATTCAGCTACTAATTGAAAATCAAATTAAATTAAAGGTACGTTTTTGCATAAACATTTACCATTTAGTACTAGTAAATATATATATACGAAAGTGAAATATTTAAAATCACTATCAATTTATACCAATCTCGATTTGTAATTAAATTTACAACCACATTAATCCATCTTCCCTTTTAGCAAAATGAAAAATTTAATTTTACAAAGTAAACGCAAATGAAATATTTAAAATTGTCAAAGGGTAAGAATAGATGTGATTTTCTGGAATCGTGCAATTTTTCTTTTTTAGAAAATTTACTTCTTCCAAGTCCAAACATTTTCCAGAGAAGCGCATTATCTCTTTTTTTTCCATGCCAATTCGGTTCCATTATGCAGGAAATTGCAAGAGTCCGGGGACCCTTAAACCATCTTGTATGCAACCAAGACTTGTTAGGATGGCACAAGGAAAGGATCAACAAAGACTTTGGAGGGAAAAAAGATACAAAAAGCTAAGAAAAGCATGAAATCTTTAAACAAAAGGAAATTAAGGATAAAAACGAAAATACCAGTTATTTATGTTGCGGGTATGGCAAAAAGAAGTGGGAGGAATTGGAAGTGAAGAAGTAAGGTAAGTAAGATATAGGATAAGAGAGCCAAGAAACATAAAAGCAAAAGCTTTGCTTGGAAAGATAATTTTTTTTTTGCTTCTGCTTGAATTACGAAAATATTGACCAGCTGCTCTCTTTCCAAAAAAGTAAGCTTGAAATCACTATATTTTCAAGCATAAATCAACAAAAAATATTGTATTAGCTTCTATTTACTATTATAATTACCAAAAGTAATATCACAATAAACATCATTAATCTCATAAAACCAAAAATCTCATTTAAACGCAGAGTTAATAATATCAAAATATAAATTATAAAATTGTCTCGTATAAACAAATTTTATAACAAAACAATATTATTCCTATATACGATAAAGTACAATATGGTATTTGGTTACGAGCCATATGGGAAGCTATATAGAAAATTATTGATTCAAGCATACAATATATATGCGAGAGAGAGAGAGAGAGAGAAAGCAAGAGAGATAGAGAATGGACAGGACACAGGAGCTCGTGACGTGTTCTCTCTCTCTATACTATATACCACCGCGCAGAGGACAACAAAAGGAATATTACTCGCAAGCAACGCGCGTAGAATATTAATTTCAGTATATATATACTAGACACGGAGACCCATACTCAACTGCATTTTACGACACAAATCCAGACTACCTACTACTAAAGAAACAAAGGAGAAGAAATAAAAATGAAAATAAAATCGTCGATAACCTAAACTACCGAGACAAAATCTAAGCTTACTTTTTTTTGCGGTTCAAGCAAAAAAGAAAGAAAAGAGGGAAATCGTGAACTAAGCTAACGAAAATACAAGAATACGATGTATAGGTACATTCACACCTAAAGAAGTTTTAGTATAGCCAAGATATTGTGGAAAATGTTCGGGGGTGTATCAGGGATACTCCCCTAACGCAGCTCATAGAATCCTTGGTCAAAAAAGTCCCATGGCTATACCTTCCGGTAGCTCTCTTTCTCTCTGTGATTGGGTCATTTCCTCGAGTAGATCTGCTCCTAGCGCTATATGGTTTTCTCTTTTGAAGATCAGCTGCTGCTACCTTTTAGTTTTTACTCTATTTTACGTATATTCGCTTCCTCTTATTTTTACCTTATATACTGGTGGAGGTCGACCAACGGTAATGTAACGCAATTTTCCCTCCTTCTTTTACCGCTATTTTCTCGTTAGTTTATTCTTTTTATCTTGAAATCTTTTCTTAGGTGTCTTTTTCTTTTTATCGAATAAATATGTGCGAATTCGGTTTGTTTTATACTTGATTTTTGGTGAAACAAGATTTTGTTTTTTAATTTGATCTTTAAAATATTGACGATTATATGAAATTTATAAATGTAATCAATTTAATTAATTTATTTTATGCTTGTTTCTATTAAATATAGAAACAAGAATGTTGTTTGTTTTACTAAAAATATAAATGTCTTTGAATAGAAATTTTTCTGATAATAGTCAATATATTTTAAATATTTGACGAAAGATACTTTTGAAGAATTAAAATAAATTTTTTTTTGTTTTATAAATAATTGAAAAATTTTAATTAAAAAATATAAGATAAAATTTCATTCTTAAAATAAACATAAACACTTGATCATTCAGTAAATAAATTACGAAATAATAACTCACTATTTCAAATAAATAAACCACAAATAAATTTACATTACCAATATAGTCTTTATTTTCTTCAAAAATTAATCTTATCAGTTACATAATAAAAATTCATTTCCAAATCTAAAATTTTTTTAAATGAAAAATAGTAGCTTATTACTGTCTTCGTAACTCGTCATTTAAACGTGAACAAAGTCAACGACATCCGGCAAATCGCTAATACCATAGACGACGCCACTATAGAAGGTAAGCACACCAAGTATAGCAGCTAAGGCGAATAGTCCCTTCTGAAACTCTGGCATAAGGAAAATGGAAAAGAAAACAGCCTTAGTTTTAACGAGCTCGATAAAAAGGATGCAGAGAAAAAATAAGAAAAAAAGGGTACAGCTAAACGGAAATCCGATATTTTTAATGCGCGACACTCTTAGGAAACCTTCCTTTCCCTTTCCCTACTCGGATATATATGGAATATAGCGAAAGACTCGCGTCACTTTACACGTCAAAGCTCTATTACCCCCTTTTTTTTAAAAACAACGAGTGATGGGCTAATGAAGAAGTATACTATGCTTTCTCTCAAGCGTAAAATTTAAAACGTCCAACAATTTTATTTATTTTTTCTTTTTGTAAAATAAGTCTGTAATTTCTTTTTTTTTTTTTATTTCTGTATTTTCATTTAAGGAAGGTAAAAAAGAAAAAAGGAAAAAAAAATGTAAATTAAGATAACACGAGTAAAAAAAAATAAAGATAGAGAAATAGGAGGGAATGAAAATGTATTTACTTTCGTTTCTAGCTGCCTCTTCTGCCGTTGGTGGTGAACGACGACTACTACTACGACGAGACCGTGACGATGAGGTAGGACATCTACGATTGGACTTACTCACTGACTCTCGGTGGCTTTGTTTTCCTGACTGTTTTCCTAACGGAAGTTGAAGAGAGAGAGAGAGAAAAAGAAAAAAGAGAAAGAAAAAATGGAGGGCTATTGTTTGTGAAAATGTGCATTTTTGTTTGTCACACGTCGACGACGTGCGTTCAGAAAAGCTTTTGATAGAATGTCGACGAATGGATCTATTTTTTTTTTTTTTTTCGTTAGGGTATGCTTGGTATAGTGATAGAGAGCGTAAATGAAAATAATTTGAAATATTCTGATTTTTTTAAAAATTTATTTCTTTATTTTAGTTACCATTGTTGTTGTTTAATTTGTTGGAAAAATATACCAGTATTTCAAATTCGTTCTTTATTCAGACGTAAAAGTTTTCTTTTTTCCATTTTATAAAATGAACGTAAAAAATTCTTTATCAAATTGAATAATAAATTTTTTTTAATTAAAATATCCCATTTAATAAAATTTTATTGTAATAATCGTTATCCACAAACAATAATTCAAATATCTTATCTATAAAAAACCATTACAATCTCTTACAACAAAACCAACTACAAATTCCCTTATCCAAAAAATACCAAAAAATTTTCATGATCCATATCATCAGCATTAAAAAAAAAAAGCAATATATGACTCAGCACTTAATTACTTCTCTGACACAAGAGAATCATTAATAAAAATTAGGCAATCTTAATTACAAATAAAAAAAAAAAAATCAATCAGCACAAACAACATCACTCACGCGGCATGATTATTTTCTCTCGTCAGATCAAACTTTCTTCTCCAGACGCTTTGGGAAATAGAGAGGGGGGAAGTGGTGTAAGTATAAATATATCTCGTCTCAGCCTAGGGAATAAATGAGAGACGAAAAAGAAGAGAAGATAGAAGAAGCTTGGGGGGTGGTATATAGAGAGAAGAGAAGCTAGAGTATTGCTATTTCGTCCGGTCAGTCGGTGGCGCGGCGACGACGACGACGGCGTTGTTATCGATTTGCGGAACACTGCAGGAGTCTGTACGCTGGGCTGCTGCTGCTGCTGTTGGTTCGGTTAATTGCTCAGGCGCCGAGTGTCGCTGCTGTTGCTGCTTCTGATTTACGGGTACCGCACGAGCACAGCCGCTTTGGCAGCAGCAGCCACCAGTTTCCTCGGGCAATGGTTTTTGTCCGTCTTCGCGGTTGTATATTATGGTTTAAGATGAAGGAGCGAGAGAGAGACAGGGAGAAGAGAAGAAGGATCATATTGGTATTGTTAATAGTTAGGTTTAAGTATGATAACAGGGTTTTATGTGTTGTTGTATTTTAAGAGGGTTGGTGTTGTTTTAAGATGGTTGAGAGTTGGATAGTGCTTGATTTTAAATAGAATTAAATATTTAAAAAATATTTAGTATCAATGGAATTGAAAATTTTAACTTGATATATTAAATCGTTATAATAATAATACTAATTTATTTAAGAAAAAAATAAAAGATTAAAAATAAGTAAAAAAATGTTAAACGAATTCTTTTAAAACATAAATTGCGTAATAGCGTCTCCTATATGTAAGTAAAGCATATATGCGCAAACGCTCCTACTCCTACGAAAAAAATTCAAGCTTTTCTATATGTTGCTTTTTTTATACTATTATTCTTTTATTTTTCGACTTCTCTTTTCAAGAGCACCTTTCACATTTCTCCGGAGCTCTCTCTCTCTCTCTTTCTCAAGCCAAAGTATTGTTACGATAAAACATACAACGAAGAAGAAAAAGAAGAAGAGCGTCAGCGTATATATACAGTACCGGCTTTCGACAATGCGCCTCTCATACCCGCTCGAGCGTCGTATACGTCAAGTACCTCTTTAAAATTCAACGACAAAAAAAAAAAAAAAAAAGAAGGAGAAGCGGGACAACGAGACAATCCCGGGACGAAAAATTCAAATCGCACGAATTGTCAGACTGGTATACATACGTCAAGCATAGGAAAAGGGAATGGGAAGGATAGAGAGGTGTCGTCATGCAAAATGCATGTCAGAGAAAGAGACTTGAGAGGAGAGACGGAAAGAGCATATTTCAATCGTATGGAGGATGGGTGAAGAAGAGAAGAGAAAGGAAGAGAAGGGAAAGGAGGAGGAGGAGGAGACGACACCCGAGTGTCAAAGCCGAAGTCTCTCTCTCTCTCTCTCTCTTGGAGTGGCTGCTATATATAGCTGGAGTGTTTTTATGTGTGTATATGTGGGTATATGTGGGATATAGATATAGGTAAGTATTATGTGTCTGAGTTTGAGGCACCTTTTGCTCGTGCTTGAGCTCTCAGGTAGGCGTCTCGCTTGCAGTTGTCCTCTTTCGTACATCCAATTGGCTGCTGCTGCATCTTTATTATGGATAATATAGACAGCTACTTCGTTTTTTGTATCCTGTTTTTTTTTTAAAGATGGAATTTTAGTTATGGTTGGGTGTGGTATAGGTTTGGTTAAAGTTGATGTGTTGTGTATGTATTGTGATTATTTTAAAATTTTTATGTTTAATGATAATTTACTTTTTGATATTAATTTTTATATCTCGATCACGTAAATTTTTTTTTTTTTAAAGAGAATTTTGGTTATTACGAAAGCTTATTATAAATTTTATAATTTTTTAAAATATTAAAGATAAACTTTTTTTCTTAAAAGAAGTATTCCTGAAAAATGTAAAATATTGAGATAAGTAAGAACAACTTTGCTCGTAAGATATTCTTATATGCAAGCTCTTGCAAAAAAAAAATTTTTTTTTTTAAATCTCCAAGATCTCCGTACCTACCGCATTAAAATTTCATCCGTTAACATAAGATATTAAAACGAGGAAAAGACAGAGTTAAAAAAAAAAACAGTTCCAAGTACAAAAAAATAAAAAAAAGCGAATAGTAGCCATAAGCGAAAAACAGTGGATAGGTCGATCTAAAGCCAAGTATACTATTATGCCAACTTACTATAAGCTAACGCAACCTACTATAGACAGAGGTACAAGTTTCTCAAATCTCTCTACCCTTTCAAGATAAAACGTACAGACAACGACGTATCAGTATAGTAAGACAAAAAAAAAGGAGTTGGATACTGCCAGTAGCTTTTCTAAACTGCTTGACGCGTAAAAAAATATTCTCATAGTTACCAAGAGGAAAAAACGTTTTGCCTATATATGCTTTTATCCTGGCGATATACAGTTTAAAGAAGTTACGCTTTCTGTGGTGTTACTCCTCCTATTTTTTTTTCTTTTTCAACCCGCACACGTCAGCAGCAAACATCACGAGGAAAATAAGACTATACTGTGAAAATGTTTTAACTTGAAACTTTTGTGTATGTATGTATTTATATACATCAACGAAAATAATTTAGCGAATTGCTCTGTGTGTGTATAGGTCTCTCTTGGTAGTTTGCTTGACGTATAAATGCAAATTCGTGATGTGTAGAGAGAGAGAGAGAGAGAGAGAGAGAGCTGAGTGAATTTATTTTTATTTTCTTTTTTCTTCTTTTTTCTTTTTTTACTACTTTCAAGATGTACTCAACATTTTTATTTATTCATTCATTTACCTTTTTTTATTCTTTCTTTCTTTTTTATTTTATTATCTAAGATGGTTAAAAATTATAATTTATAAAAATAGAAATTCTTAAAAAAAATTTATATTTCTATGTACACTTAGTGGAAGTTACAACTGTCGCAGCCGTTTTTAAAATGCACCGCTTTTCTATGTAGTTGCTCATAGTCTACGAGGTTATAGTCCATATGTAATCATAAACTACAAGCAACTGCTTAGAAAAGCAGAGCATTTTAAAAACGACCACGACAGTTATAATTTCCACTAAGTGTACGCATTATCATCATACCATTAAAAGGTTATCTTTTACCTTATATATAAAATACACCAAGTGAAAATATCAAGCAGTAGTTAGAGTACGTCAACTTTATAGAGTCACCTATATATACTTATACAACGAAAAAGAAAGAGAGAGCTTGAAAACACAAATTATTTCCTTATCGCGTTCCGCTTTCTCATTCTCGTACCTTTTCTCCGTCCATTCAGAAATGAAAAAAAAAAATTCCAAAAGAAACGAGAGCAAGGGCTGCTTCTCTCATTCCATCTCTTTTTTTCTCTTTTCCGGTTAGGCGGCTTGGCTCGATCGTTAATCAAGACCGAGGTCATTAGTGAACTCCAACGTATCTTTTCCTAGATGGACTATACGCCTGCAGGCGTTGCGCTTTTAGATATATCCACTGTAGCTTCTATACTTTTTTTACTTTGAAAAACCAGTGAGAAAACGTCGCGATGATGTCGATTTGGCCGTGAAAGAGATTGTCGTGATGAACCGAGTTGATGTGGTAAAAATATATAGCTTATGGGAGTTAACCGAAGTGATTTTTTTTTTTATTTTTTATTGCTCTATGATGTAAATGTTGAAAAAATTGAAAGATTTTTTTTTTTTAATTGGAGGTTATAGCTACTGGATTATTTTGCACGTAATGATTTTAACGATGATACAGGTAATGATTTTGCAAAATTTGAAAAGGAATAATTTCGTTTATTTTGTACAAAATTGTCAAGAAATTGTTATAACAGGATTTTTAGCTTTAATTAAAAATGTTAGTTGACACATTTAATTAAAATTGGTTTCGTTTGGTTGGGATATCTCTATACCCTCCCAACCTTCAACATTATTTTTTTTTTCTCAGTTAATACAAATAAAACGGAACATCGTGTAAGCCATTTCCATGTGAATTAAACGAAAGAAACGACACGTTTGTTTAATTAAATTTTAGGTTGATTAATGTCCCTTGACAAAATGTACAAAAAAAAAGGATAAAATGAGAGGCACAAAATAATAATTTTTCTCTGTAAAAACAAATCTAAAAAAAAAAAGAAAAAAGAAAATACCACACACGTTTATTAATTATCGAGACCTTAATACTTGAGAAGAATATCAATCTATAGATCTGTCGATAAAGTTAAATAATGGACAGGAAGAGAGAGAGAGAGAAAGAGGTAAAAAAAAAAAAGATTTACACGAAGCCGTCTAACCGGAAGATAAAGTACTTGAATCCGAGTAAAAAGAAGAGAACGGAAAGAATAATTCATGCAATGAAAAACGTCGAGTGGAATGAATCACGCTTTGAATCCCATTTACCTCTTTTACTTCTACTCGTCCTTTTATTCTATAGTCGATGCGATAATTAGCGAGAAAAATGAAAGCTTGTCTTAGCGTATCAATGCGATTGGTCGAGAACAAGAAAATCAGTTAACTGAGTGTTTATTTTTACTGCGTTAAGAGTTATCGGATCATGAATAACACATTTTGATTTGTGTGTTTATGTCGATTTAGTTTTTCCTTTTTTATTTAATGGTATATGTAATTGGAAATGTGTTGTTTGGGTTTTTAAAAAAAATCAATTATTTACGATTGAATAAATAATAATGTTGAAATAAACTTACAATTTAATAATTTACTTTTTTTTGTTGCTTTGTTTTGATAAAGTTTTTTTTTCTTAAAATTGTTTGGGTTATGGTTTCAAACTCAAAATTTTGTTTTTTAAATGCCGAAAGAGAAATTTTGATGTGTTATTCACGAAACTTGAATTTTGACTGAACGAAATAGCCTATACGAAATTCTACGTCTAAAATAACTAGCGTTTGTTTTTCTTTTATTTTTTTTTTTTCAACGATTGAAGTTGGCAGCTTCCAAACAAACAATCGTTCAATTTTTCATCTGTGAATATAAAAGAACGAATATAACAATATAAAAGAATATTTTATTTTTTTAAATAAAAAAAAAAATATTTCTTTTTTTCTTACTTTAATAATTTTAAAGTTTAAAACAAAAAAAAAACTGTTACTTGTCACCGGTATACCCAGAACTAACTAATTTTCCACACGACAAATTTAACAGAAACTAGGTCTCATACTAAAGCACGTATTTTGCTTCATCGTCAAACTTTCTAAGTAAATCCCCAACCACTTAGCCATGATTTTCTAATCTTCTAATGCATATGCCAAAGTAAAAAAGAAAAAATAAAAGATACAAACTTTGAACTGCCAAAAGGAATATAACGTCAATTGAAATTGTCACCCTCGTAACAAATGTCACCTCTCAAAATTGTATTTCCACGCACACAACAATTAATTTAGAGTAAAACCATCGATAATAAAAATATTTTTACTAAATTCCATTGTACGGTTATTCAAAGTATCCCAATTTGCTTATAACCAGCATTCACAGCAGGACCAACAAGCCTATACGAAGCTGGAGAGAACTAAGAGAGTGTATGTATCGCGGAAGAGAGAGAGAGAGAGAGAAAGCTTGCGCTAACGTCGGTTTCCGGCTTTGGTTTGACGGTCTGCGGGAATACGGGGGAGGGGAGGGCTGCTTTCTCCGCAATTACGCATTAATTGAATACTGTAATTATCGAATCGCCCACGGGAAGTGAGGGAGACAGTATAAGTTCACTTTCGGTGGTGGGTGCATATGTATATGTGAGAGCTTGATAAGTCGTAATTAATCCTAAATGCCATGCGCAAAGCTAATTCTGTATATATAGACCTTGCGACTTTTTGCGATATATTAGTTTGTATTGATATACTTTTTTTCTCTTGTATTATGATGCAGTTGGATATTTAATAATAATGGAAAAATTTTGGGTTGGTAAATTTAAATTTAAAGTTTGAAATTTAATTATGTTTAATGTCACGAGGGAATAAAGATAATTCGTTTTTAAAAAAATTAAAACAGTTGTACATTTAGATTTTCCGCTTTTTTAACAACTATAATTTCTTCGTATATATAATTTTAAATGCAATTTGCATTTTGATTTACAGTTCCTGTGAATGCATTTGTATCTTAAGTGAACTTTATTTTTTCAGCTTTATCATGTATATAAGAGCGCAGAGAATTGAGAAATGTGAGTTTAAAATGTATATAATCAGATTAAAATATAAAAAAAAAAAAATTAATGATACATAAATTAAATTAAAAACATATGAGTTTATATGTTAAAACTTAATATCTCGTTTTAATAGCTCAATAAATTTTACACGCCCATAAATAAAAAAAAAATATATTTTTCTCATTTTGTAAAACTTTTATTCTTCAAACTATTTCAAACGTACTTATACACAAAAAAGAAAAAAAGAAAATAAAAAGTATTTAATCTCCAAAAAAAGTAAATCGTAGCCTTTTATTTCCAGCATTCCCATAGTATCAGCATCTCTAAAAGCTTCCACTATATATACTGTGTATATCGAGGCCATTCACCGCAAAAAAACGCGCAGTAGAAAGATCTTTCGTCAAGAGCACAAGCCAAAAGAAAAGAAAAACTCACACAGCAAAGCAGAAAGAAAAACAAAAAAAGGTCAGCTATCGCAAGAGAGAAAGAGACAGAGAGGGAGCAAACGAGCGTTAGGACAAGGATGCTCTTACTAGATCTCTGTTCAACCATTCCCCCCTTTACCCCTCCTATATGTGTGTGCTCTTTATAAATGGTTGCAACGATACCACAGTCAAGCGTACATACGTGTCCCAGCCAACACGTAGGATACAACCTGTGCCAGCAACTCTCTTCCTTTCTCTCTCTGCTGCTGCAGCAGCAGCTCACATGCATTATTCATCAAGCTTGCGAGAGCAAGAGAGAGTTCGAAGTCCTTTCCGTGATCGCGTCGATCGCGTAATCTCACCCGCCACACCGCAAGTCTGTATAGAGAGAACCACGTGTGCACTGCACACGCGCTGATACGTATAGCGACAAACGCAAGCTGCTGCTACTACTGCCTGCTATATACTCGGTCATGAAAAATTTCAAACAGCTTACATGCCCCACCTTTTTCTTTCCTCAAAACCTTCTGCTCAAACACTTTTTTTTTATTTTCTGTTTTTTTTTTTTTTTTTGCTGGGGTTAATGCAGATGCGTTCGAATGCGTACTATATTCTTCTTGCCAGGTTGCTACCTTTTTTTCTTTTTACTTTTTTGCGGCAATGTTTACGGTAGGGAATGATAGTACAAGAAGCCAATGGACCTTTAGGATCAGAGCACATTGAATTAGGAAGGATGATTTGTTATTTATGAGAGACGTTATTTATTCGGTAAAGCTTTTGACCTTAGCCATAGAAGAGAGTATAGATGTGTGTAAGCGGATTTCGGGTATTGAAGAATTAATTAGTTTACACACACATGAAGAGAACGACTGATATTGCTGTGCTAGTTTTTCTGTGATGTTCTGTGTGTGTGTGGTAAATTTGTAGATGTTTTTCTTTTTTTTAAGGCTATAGGAGAGATAATGTTTTATTTGAAATTATTGAAAGAAAAAATATGGGATATATCTGCATAACAGTGTGTTTTTCGAAAAATAAAAAACAATTTGTTATTTTAGTGATGAGTATTTTATAACTCGAAAAAATTCTATATTGATCATAATAGAGAAAACATTTTTTATTTTTTTTTTTTTCATAAAATTTAAATTGAAAATATTAAATTTCAAAAAAATTTTTTTGTTGATGTAATATCAAATTGAAATATTATGAGTTTTGCATAACAATTGATGATATTGTATATAAAGCAGTTCCTTTTGAAATTACGAATATAGTATAGAAATCATTGTCTGACCATATCACGACTATTACTACTGATCGAAATTCTCTCCTGCAATAATAATAATAATACACGCATAACAATTATTTAAGCAAAAACATTACATCACCCTTACGTTATATTATGTATACAGTATCTGATTATTATTATTTTCAAACGTAACATATTTATTCACGTAAAATTTAATTCATTTCTTATAACCAACTGCTGATATTTACCATTTAATACAAACACACACACACACACATACAAACACAAAACAAAAGTCTCTCTATTTATAAAGCGTAAAGCATGCGCTCTATTGTACTTAACAAGTCAATGCAATCTATTTACCATCTTTTGTTCGACTAAGCATAAATAACACAAAATTAATAACTTTCCAACGCAACCTCCTGCATAAATTATCAATACAAATTTTCGTAAAGCCCATCCCTTCTTCACCCCCCCTCCCTTTAAAGCGACAACATTCCAGTAGGCACTATTAGTCTTTGAGAGTCCAGTGTTTTGGTACTGGTACTGGTGTGTGCGGTTTAATCGCTATTCACTTTATCTTGTCGCTGCATCCCGCACCTTTTCACGATATTCAATTTAACTGACAAGGATGGCATTTATTTTATACGCTCAATTTCATAAAATTAACTTTATATTATTAAGCATTGCATTCTCAAAATTCTTTCTTTCCAAATAATTTAATTTATTTTTGTTAGTTCAGGTATCATTCATTCTGGCATTAGGCAACGAAAGTCTAATTAAAATTCAACAATTCTAAATAATTAATTCTTTTAATATAATATACTTATTCTATTTGTTCATTCAATTTATATTTAAATCACCATGTCAACTAAAATGTTCCACTTGCTCTTACACCTCTTCTAATTATCTCTCAAGTAATCCCCACATAAAGGCAAAAGGTGTCTAATAACACCTAAAGTGTAATCTAATTCCAAAGCTGTATTGTAGCTATGCTTTCTCGCATAAGTTCAGCCGAAAATTCCAGCAACGGTTTAAGGGTTTTCTCTTTGGAACCTTGACGTTATGTCACCATCGTCGTCCACCTTTGATGTCTTCGCGCTTAGCTTTTACAACTTAATAATGTACATTGTAGAAATTTAGAGTTTTATTCTTGGTTATTCGACAAACAAATATTTTAATATGTAAGATTGCTTAGGTTGGGATAAGTGTTGTTTAAATGGAAACGATTATCTTTGAATATATTCTGCTTTTTATTTGCTGTGTTTAGTTAAATTGTATTGTTTTTAAAGATGATATAAATTTAAAGTGTATTGAACGATTAGCTTTAGTTTAAGAAAAAAAAATTCTTTATCCCTTTTGTTTGCTAAAAATATTCGTAGACTTGAGTAAATCTGTAATCTACGACTAAATATACAAAGGTTTACGCAAACTGTTTTTATTTTCTTTGAACATACAAACTTGCAAATTATACTTAATTACTTACGTAATTTATTTTAAACAATTTAATTTCATCAATTATTTTATAAAAAAAATAAAAATAAATAAAAATTCGTTTAAATTTTTGTAATTAAAAAAAATATATTTCAATGACATATGTCATTATAAATCAAATTAAATTTAAAATAAAATTAACAAAACGAAAATACCGCAAATAAGCTCTCGTTAAGCTATAATAAAAAGCAAATAAAAAAAAAAAGAAGGAAAGAAAAAAAGGAAATACATAAATACAGGACAACAAGCACTACTAAAGCGCAAATAACAAATGTTTATCCAACCCGTAGCTGTATAAGTATATATAGACTTTAGTAAGAGTATGAAGTGAGTGGTATGGGTAAAGGACGAAAAGCCACTTGGAATTCGAAGTGCAACGGGGGTGTAGGGAAGATAGCACTCGAACGTAACGCGAAAATAAACACGAAATTTCATCGTTGGCAACATTGGTGCGATTGTAGTGGTAGTGGTAGTGGTTGTGGATGGCAAGCCAATATGCGCTTCCCTCTCTCTGGGAATTCATATATGTATATATACGAGAGCAAGCGAATGACATCGACATTCGAGCGAATAGTTCGTGTAGAGAGAAAGAGGGGAGAGAGCTGTTTATGCATCGGAACTGCCATGTAAAATTGCCCCTGAGTTTTGGCTTTGGACGACGAGAGATGTACCTTCGTGTATTTATATATAGCTACACTTACGAGATTGACATTTTGCGATATGTTCGAGTTTTCGGATATGGAATGATCGATTTTTTTTTTATTTTATTCTTATAGCAGATCAATCGTAATATATAAATTTGTTTGTATTTTCAAAATGATGAGTATAAGATTGTATTTAGAGATTAAAGTATGGTAGAAATAATGAAAAAATAAGATAAGTTCGAATTAACTTGTAATGAAAAATGTAAGAACGAAAAGTTATACCTATCTTTGAAAAAAAAGAGAGTAAATTGAATTTCGATTTCGATTTTCCCAAAGTCTTTAGAAAACCGATAAGAAAAAGCAATACACGTCAGTATATATAGAAATCGCGCGATATCGCGAAAACGAATTAAATGTTGGTCCCTTTCTTTCTTATACTTGTCAAGCCTTCTTTTCCTTTTTTCACCTTAAAAAAAAAGAAAAAAAAAGACAGACGTATATATTTAATGACGCAAGTGATTTATGTCTTCTTGCATACATGCGGTATATAAGTACACCTATATAGCAACCCATTCATACCATTTTCTCTACTAGGTACGTTCTTGATGTATGTATACCATCGTCAACAAACATTTCTCAAGCATCCAAAAGGAAAGCTTGTAAGACTCTCAAGATGCCAACCATTCGCGGATTATCCATCATTCGCATTTTCCAAGAAGCCCCATATATGCAGGAATATCCTACTTTTTATCCTGTAAAAGATTATCCGGAACGCGACGAGTTGTAACGGAAGAAGCTTGTAACTCATGTGAGAGCTAAAGTAACATTTCAATCTATGGAGTACCACTAAAAAAACTTTTTTATATAGGTACCATCGATTATCTTATCTAATTTGTCTTTCTTACTTGGCTTACAAATGTTAGACTGTGACATTTAGATCGAAATTGTACGGTTTTGGTACTTTTTTAAAAGTCTATACCTACTCGTTGAAAACTTTTGTGGTTATAAATCAAACATCAGTGGGAAATGAACATTAGTTTCTGCTAAAGTGAGATAAGCGCGAAATGTTATTTTTTGAAGCTTTGATCTATTTTTTTATAAAAGCTTTAGATATAAGATTTTATTGATCTAAAATTTTTTGTTTCAGGTACACTTGATTTTTGCTGGACATAATATACACACACACACATACGTAGTAGATGAACTTGAGTGTCATTTTGTTGTACATCTAAAGTGTATGTGCACTTGTTAAAAGTCGATACTAATTGTCGAGGATAAAAATAACATCGTTTAAAAGGTGTGTGTTTGAAAAGTGTTAGTTAATGTGCTTGAGAGAACGAGGTATATATAGCGTGAAGTGTTTTTATTAAAGACTCGTATAAGCTGCTTTTGCGGTAAATGTTATTGGGAACAGATTTGCGGAAAATACACTAGTCTGTGTGTATTGAAAAGCTGTCGAAGCTTTTTTTTATTTTTTTAATCTTCCAATGTGCAGTTGAATTGTGAGCACGTACATAAACTTTTTGAAAAAAAAAAAAAATACTTTTTATTTTAACTCGGAATTAGCTGTGATGCACGTGTGAATGCGAGTTTTCGATGCTATAAAACCAGAAACTTCGTTACAGTAATAAAAAAAAATTCTACTACGAAATTCTGCGAATAATGTATTTTGACTATATACAACAACTACGATTACACGTCGAAAAGTGCATCACGTACGTATGCATATATAAAAGCTCCAAATGCACCACCACCGTATTTTCCAAACGTAAAAACCATAGCCAGTCAGTAGCCAAAGCTTGTTTTATTATTATTTTTTTTTTTTTTATTTCGTTGCGCAAGCTTATTTTCAGCTTTTATATCACTGCTCGCACACACACTAAAAAATCTGTACGATCGACCATTAAAAGCTCTCGTTCATTCAACAATTTTTTGTTTCTAATCTCACTCGTTTTCAAATACATTTTCACAAGCAGGAAAAAGAAATTTAAGAATTCACGTATAGGGAAATGAAAGTATAATGATAGCTTACTCTCTGTAGGTATATATATCCCCACAGGCATACAATAGAAAGGTTTTGTGTAGACAAACTAGAAGGAATATACACGCATATACATATACACATATACGTTTAGTCCTGACGTAAGTGTCTAAAATTAATCTCACCCTCGCCTAAAACTCACCTACTCAAGGCGTCGTGATGAGTAATTACTGATTAATGGAAATACACGTTGTAAAGTAGTAGAGGAGAAGGAGGAGAATGAAGAGGGGGGAGAATTGAGACTGCAGAGGTGACTGCGTCAGCTTGCAAGCACGGCTTATCGTCCATAAGCTCGTTACATTGTTAGAGAGTGTGAGAGAGAGCGAGAGAGAGAGAGAGAGAGAGAGAGAGAGAGAGGGAGAAGTAGGGATATGGAGGTGCAAGAGCGCATGTAAATGGATTTGCAAAGGCGTGTACGCGCGTGAGAGCGAGCTAGTATAGTATATATAGTGTACGCTGGTACTGCTGAGAGCATGGATGGCTACTGGAAGAGACGAATGTGTGGCTTATACGCAGGAAAGTCTATACTATACTGAGTTTCGAGTAATTACTTTATCTCTCTTTCTCTCTTTCTATCTTTTACTCTCTAACACTGGCAGGCAAGCTTTTTTTTTGTTTTTTGTTTTTAGGTTTTAGGTGGCTTTTACGGTTTTGGAAAGTTTGCTAAAGCTAGTAAAATGTGTAAATGTATCGGACTGAAAAAAAGATTTTTATTTTTTTTTTAGATTTTTTTTTTATGGAAATATTTTACTAACTTTTTCTTTTTTTTTTTTATTTAACTTTTAGTTGAAATTTTTTAAGCTTAAAGTTTATATTTTAATAAAAGAAAAATTTTTTAATCATTTTAAATCCAAAGCAATGTGCTTTAGCTTCCTACGTATAACTAGCTATAAGCAACGATGATTATACGAGACAGTAGCGGATATGAGTTTAATCAAATGAACTGATCCTTGACAGCATCACTCCACGTCTACATATACACTCCAGGTGTATGATAGGCTCATCAAGCTACTCTCAACGTCACGGCGGTACACCTATATACCAGTGTCGCGTAACGCCAACATTGGATAATTTAGATAATTTTGATATCACGATGACTCTCGTTTTACTATTTCAACTCGTTTATCGGTTTTCAAATCTGTAACTACGTTGACCATTTCCAGTATAACATATCCGATATTATTTCCTGGTAAAATTTACTGTGGCCAATGTTGTTTACGTTAAAGTTGAGTATTTTTGTTTGATATGTTAATCCGATAAGGTGATAGAGCTTAATAAATTTTCAAATCACTGAATGGAAAATATGATATTGACTGCTAAAATTTAAAAAAAAATAGTTTATAATTTATGCTGTAGTGTTTCATTAATTATGTCTAATATTTCGTTTAATATGCTATTAATAAGTTTATTTTTAAAGTTGAGTTCACTAAAACGTACGTAAGATCTCGAAGAAACTACCCATGACTGATAACCCCCAGGCGCAAGCTTTTATCACTATACATGAAACTTTACGTTAATTAGACCGTGTCACAAAGCTAGAAATAAAATGAACTTTCGTTAAAGTAAACGTATAAGTTACATGGCGGTACTTGACTTTAAAATTTGTCACTTGTATATAGCTGCTGCTGTTATTCTGTATAGATATATAGGTATGTAGTTTAAAGCTTGCAAGTATAGGAATTTTTTAATACGTGCAAGCTCATTTAATACCAATTGAGTACTTGAAACTTTTATGAATTGTATTTCCAGCTGTTAAATTCGACGAATTGACTCGTTGATTCTCGAAATTCTAGAGATTGTCTCTGTGTAGTTTGGAATTAAAGACCTAATGAAATTTGAATAGAGGGTTTTGGATTACTTTGTATTTTGTATGTGTGTATGTGGCTTATTTTGTATAGTCAATGCTGTTGGGTAGGTTTTCACGATTTAATTATATATCGATCGGTACGATAGTGTTTGATGTACACTTAAAAATTAATTTTATAAATTTAAATATTTGAAAATATAATTTTTAAGATATTCAATTTAAATATAAACTTGAAGGTAAAAATAGACAAACATTGTCAGATAAATAAATACTTGTGTTAACAGTGTGTATAGAATACTATTTTGATATAAAAAATATTAATTTTCCGCTTTTTCAATCTTTCTATTTCTTTCGTGTCTTTTGTGACACACACAACTATTTCAGTCGATTGCGTCAGAAGATAGAGGAAAAAGATTTTTCCGCAACGTTGGAAAAAAATATAGAAATGATGGAGAAAAAAAAAATCACATCCTTATATAATTCAATACGATATGAAATAAAAGAAAAATAATAAACTAAAATGTATAAAAGTCTTTCAAACTTTATAGAGAACAGTGCAATTTAAAAGCTTATAAATAATTTTTTAATTAATTAAAAAATTTTTAAAAATATTTGTTTTTGCACTACATTTATAATTGTCTCTGAGATAATAAAAACTTGCTAATCAAAAACCAAACAATAGTTGTAATCGATTGTAACAACAAGAAAAAAAATGTCAAAAGAAAAAAAAAAGATTGAACATCCATATAAAAACACAAAAAGCAATAAAACTTGTCCATAAAATTTAGATCGTCAACCAACCAATCGAGAGACTATATAGACCAACATGAAAAGCTTGAAAGCTCAAGTCAAATTTGCGTCAATAAAATCATCCACTGTCGCATCAGAGCTTGTGCCTAAACGCATTGGCCAATCAATCGATAAAAGAAGAAAGAAGAGATCGCGTCTTTTTCTATCGCAGTAAAAAGTATCGGAAGCTCGTTACAACATCCACTTTCACTTTTCTTCGTAGTCTGTGGCGTTACCGGTAATTACCCATAGAAGAGGAGAGCGCGAAAAACTCTTGAGTTTTGTGTCTCTTCTCTCTAAAGCTATTGTTCAAGCGTGAGTTGAGAGAGAAAGAGGAAAGAAGCGTTAGAACGACTGTTCTTCTTCTTCTTCTTCGTACTTTACTAAAATCGAACTTACTTCTTCTCCCTTTCGTTTGAATTCCTTTACTTTTTTTCTTTTTTAAGCTTTTCTTTCTCTTACACTCATTTTTTTTTTTTTTCTCTCTCACTGCGCTTCATTTTGGTCTGATAAATTTATTCAATTCCAAGAGTTTTGTCACGTTAAATCTTGTTATACAGTGCTCTTGTCAAATTGATCGCTCTTCCTTTCTTATATATAATTTTTTTTCTTCTTCTTCCTTTCTGTCGCTGATTTATTTTGAAACTATTCACTTATTTGGCAAATAAGCTTCATTTAACAATATTGATCATAAAAGTATTTGCATATAAATTAAAAAAAAAAAGAAGAAAAGTAAAAGAATTTTTTTTTCATCAAAAGCAGAAAACATAAATTTATATTAGAAGTAATAAAAGGTGAATGGTAATATATTTTGATATAGTACTTCCTTTAACAGACTTGGAAAAGGAAACAGATTCATTTATAAAACTACAATACCAGCAGCCCTACTACATCTATATACATATATCTCCAAGTCTAGAAGATATATATATATGTATTTCACATTGAAAGCACAAAATGTCCTTTGTGCAGATATTGCAATACGTCATACTTCGAATATTGATAACCTTCCTTTTCCTTTCCATCCTCTTCTATATACCTTTTCTTCTTTTCTACCCATCCATATATAATATATATCTCTATTCTAGCTGTCGCAGAATATTTTTTTTTCATGCCGCAAAACTGTAGTAATTAAAGTCCATACTGCATACGAAAGGTTTTTGTCAATTAGCCGACAGAGAGAGAGAGAGAGAGAGAGAGAGAGAGAGAGAGAGAGAGAGAAAAGAAAATTTTATAAATTTTACAATGGCTCAATTATCTCGATTTCTTTTTTTTTTCAACGTGTATATCGAGTGGATTATGCTTCTTTCGATTTAATTAAAAGTAAAATTGGATTTAGAGAACTGTATGAAGATTATATATATATATACGTATTGAGAAAAGGAAAATTTTTTCGAAAATCGATCGACTGTAGTCTTAAAATAGAAATAAGCTTTATTGAGTTGAAAAGTATGCTCGAGTTGTTAAATCTATGATTTGAAACAATAATTTAAAGTTCATTGGAATTATTTAAAATGTTTTAACATCTTAAATGTAAAATCAATAAATGATTTTGACGGAAGTTCATTTAAAAAGTTTAAGAGATAGATTAAGATGTTTCGAAGAAAATATGAAAGTCAATAACGAACTTTAAAATTGTTTTAAAATACATTTAACTAAAATGTATATTATTAAATTAAAATTTTGTTTTTACTTTTAATAAGAAAGTTTTTAATATAGTAAATATTAGTATTGAAAATTTTCTGACATCAAAAGCGATAAAGTAAATTTAGAATCATTATGAAAGAAATACATTTAATTTACAGGTATAACTTCATATTTTAAATATATTGTAAAATAAAGTAATAGATTGAACCATCACTTCTTGATGATATTTAAATTTTATTCCTTCAAATTCTGAATAAATGTAAAAAATATTGAATTCTGTATCGACATTTTAAATTGACTACAATTTCAATAAAACTAAATAATGTAGTTCGTATTCTCAAACTGTACCTTGATATCATTTAAAACAAATATATTTTTCTGGATATTCGCACAAAGATATCGAAGAATTTTTGTTAGTTTTAGAAAAAGAAACTGTTGAAATCACTAATGGATTCTAAAGTAGCATTAGCAACGCCTTAAAAAAAAAAAAAAGAAAAAAAAACCATTAGAATTCAATTACACTTCTAATGTCAATTTTAAAAGCAAATTACTACGTATCTGACTTTTCAGGTTTTAGTTTAAGTCCTTTCTATTTCTAATTCGCTAAAATTTACTAACTTTCGTATCAATTTGAATAATATTTCTCGAACATTTTAGAGGAAAACCCTTTTAGTTCTAATAGGTAAGTTTTAAATTAAATCATGTAACTTGCTACAAACATTATATGACGTACGTTTGTGGAATTTCAACATATACATATACATGTATATACATTGATTAACACTTTGTACTTCACTAATAAAATTAAAATAAAATGTATTTGAATTATACGTACACTAAAAAGTATCTCTGTAGTCGTTGATAAGAACTCATAAAAACAACTTTTTTTGTTTAAATAATAATTGAACAAAATAATTAAATTTATTATTTAAAAAATATACTAATCCTACATAAATTCAAAACAACAATTTTTTTTTCATCGTATTCCCATCCTCCAAACCAATTACTTATGTCTGCAAAAATTTTTTGCCCGATAAAAAGGTCATGCCCGTTAAGCCTTAAATTAATGGTCAAGCTAACCTTAGCATACCTGAAAACACAAAAAAGGCGTGATCAGATATATCAGAAAATAAAAAAAGATAGAAAAAAAAAATAACAATGTCTGACCATGTGATTCCAAAGGCAGAAGAAGCGAACAGAATAAACGAGCGTTGAAAATAAAAAAAAGAAGGTAGACATTGTTCAAGCATCGAAAGAAGCAATGAACCATAATAAAAAAAAGTCAACCCACCTGGAGGTAGTTATATATCTTTCTGACCATGCGTCTTAAGTTCATGTAGAAATGGTAAGGTGAAGAAAGGACGGAAAAAGAAAGAATATATCCGTTCATTGCTCCACTCTGGACTTTTTTCAAAGCTTTTTATCCAGAAAAACGGGCTATTTACGCGGGTGAGAAAAGGATAGGAAAGGATAAGAAAAAAAAAAATAGACGACGCGGCAAGCTAGGCCGTGATAATTACGAGAGTTGGTCCACTTTTTACTCCCGTCATTTTGCGGAATCGACGCGAAATAAAAAGAGAGGGTAAAAAAGGGAAAGATGTTGGGTACCACTTCCCTCAGGCAAAAAATATAGATATAACACGAGTGTGCTGGTATAATGAGGCCATGAGAGAGTGAGAGACCGAAAAAAGATGGGAGATTATATATACCACGCAGAACGAACTCGGTGTATTAGAGGATTCTTTTCCACCCTCTCTCTCTCTTTCTCTCTCTTTTTTTACATTTTTCGATGGTACGGTAGAGAGCCTTGTGTCCTCTTTTTTTTCTTCGTTTTTTTTTTTATTTTTCAAGTCCTACTTTATCTCTGAATGGAGATTGTTTTTTTCGAAAATATACAACATCAAAGTAGTCCTTCGTGCTGCTACATTATATAAACGATGATTTTTTGAAAATTATAGCTTTCTTTTTAATAGGAAATGTAAAAATATTGAAGTTTTTATGATTTTTTTTTTATTAATGTAAAATTATAGTGATGTATTAACACTTAAAATTGTATTTCATCACAAATTAAAATAAAATAAAATAGCGTGAAATGAAAAAGATCGTGTATCATAAAAAAAGAAAACAGTAAAGTAGCTTCAGATGGGTAAATTAAATGAAGCGTGAGAATATCGTTGGATGAGTCGACAGCTTAGTAGATTCAACTTAATTGAAAACGAAATTATTTATCGCCTTGTGCTTGTAAGCGCAAGTAGTTTTGGTGAGAGTAACGAAGGCGTCGTCGTCCAAGGTTTTAATTAACGCTTTTTCGACCAGGGAAATTATACTCTGAATTTTTGAATGACGATGACGCAAATCGAGCTTTAAGTTACCTTTTCTTTCCAGTAAAATTTTTATTATTAAAAAAAAATATATTTTTCAATATATTAAATTAAGTATTGCGTGTGATTAAAAAAAAATATTATTGATGTACATTGTTGTATCGTTATGTGCTATATCTATATAATGCTTTATGTATTGTATTGTATGATAAAAATAGAATTTGAATTTCAATGAAAATTATGATAATATAGATTAAAAATGAAAAAAGAAAATTACTGAATGGAGAAAATGGAAATTACTTGCATACCTCACAAAGTAAAATATAAATTATAATACCTTTGATGACGCTTTATGACAATTATTGTTAATAAAAATTTGAATAACTCAACAATAATTTCGTAAATATAAAAAAAATGAAAAATTTATTATTAGTCAAACGATTCTAATAAATTGAATAGTCAAATCTACCTATTAACTTTTAGGAATTCGCGTTCAAATAAAAGGCAATCAAATTTCGATAGGAAACTTAATGTAATGAACAGAGCATTTAACAGTAATCAAACCTTCCCAACTGAAATGAAAAAAAAATTAGCAGCTTACACCCGTACTACATAATAGGACAAAATCAAGCTATATCTGTACAACATCGACCGATGTATCTCACCACGGTGTATTACACAGCAACCACTAGCAACTCTAGCTCATATAATTAACGGCTTGTCGGCTGTAAACGAGTTTGTTCGAGCTAATTAACCCGAGAGAGAGCAACGTGCCTTGGCTATTTCGTGGGAAAGCATGAGAGGGAAAGAGGCCCGATATCGCGTCGCGCTATTAGCCGCGACGTTATTAAAATTGCGAAATGCCTGGGCATAAGAGCGAGACAGAGAGAACCGAGCTGTAAAGGCTATTTGCTCTTGACACACGAACGACCCGGGCAAAATATTTGTTGTGTGGTTCAGATTTTGTATAGGATTTTGCAGGCTGATTGGTAGACAAAAAATTAATGTTGGGATAACGAGTTTTAGCACGCTTTCTTTTTTTTTTATGTCTGTATGTAGGTATATGTTTGTTTGCGAATGCTGTTTTTTTTTTTTGTAACAGTGCAATATTTTGCTTGTATTTTTTTTATGCGTGAAAAAAGCTGCTTTTTATGCGGTTATTAGTTGAGAGAAAATGGGGACGCGTGGATAATAAGAAAAATCTAATATCGCATTGTCTTTCTGATTTTTTTTTAAATTACGAAGTAAAGAAATTTGATACTTATTTGGGTTATACACAAGAGTATAAAAGTATGAATTTTTAAAAATCAATCCTTTTACTGGGATGGAAAATATACGAAAAAGAGGTAAAATTCATGAAACAAAGTTGCGGAAAAATAGACCATACTTATATGCATCGAAATCTAGTAAAACCTTGTATCCTATGTTTGGTCTGACTATACATAGCATGTTACTACTTGCTCAACTCTTAAATTTACGGAATAACAAAATTTGTACTTTTTGCATAAATTTCAATGGTTATTGAAGTAAGTTCGATAGGAACTACTTTAAAGAAGAAAAAAAAACTTATAAAAGGTTTATATTTTCAATTTGATGGCTCAAGAAACAAAAAGTAATTTTATAAAAATTCTTCATAATTCTCATCACGTAAATAAGAAAATATATATTATATTAATTTAATAGAACAATAATTATTTAAAATTATAAATACGTCAAATACACATAATATATAAAATAAAACTTACCTTGAAACTCCTTTCTAGCTGCACTGACGGAAGTAACGATATTAGCCACGTGACCGAGCACCGTCGCAAATAACAGCAGACCGAAAAGTAGTTGTATTATCACGTACACGTACTCGCCTTTACTTCTTGGCCTAGAAATTTACAAAGTTTTTTCTTTGTTAAAATGTCAAACTGCACGTAAAGAATTTTTTATGAAAAAAAAAATGTAGATTAAAGTTTGACAATCATACTAACTTTAATGAATATATATTTCTTTTTAATAATAATTATGTTATTAAGAAATATTTACGATTATAAGTAAATGAAAAAAAAAAGAAAAAGATTTTTTTAATAGCTACTACTGTTAATTAACTTTAAAAAAAAAAAAAGAAAAAAAAAAGAAAAATAAATCGTTGTCATTGCTGGTAATAATTAATATTTTAAAAAAATAAACTTATTTCAATTTACAAGATAATTAACGACATCAGCTCGTACAGTAGATAACGATCTTCTTTTGGACTTTAACAAGTATATCGCCCAAGGGTAATTTATTTGGCAGGAGGGGAGTTTTCTTTGACTAAAGGGGATTATCTTACAAAATAACGGATATTCTTTTGTAATAAAGGAGAAGTCTTCCTCCTTTTTCCTTCATCCAACCGTCTCCCCTCCCTTCTCTCCCCCATCAAGTCGACGAACTTCGGTACAAGCGCAGCCTTTTATAACAAGACAACTTTTATGAAAACCTTTATTCGCCCAACTTTTAATTAAATATTTCTCTCTATAAGCAAACAGGTGAGAGAGTTGTACGTTTTTAAACATTAAAATTACGGTAAAGATGTACAGGCATTTAATTAAATGTACGATTAGCAGATAATATTTAATCAGATCTATTAAAAAAATTACTTGCAGTAGAGACTATTTAAAAAAAAAATAATAATAATAAAAATAAAAATTGACTCACCTTGGCAAATCACCAATAGTCGTAAGAGCCAATGTACACCAGTAGTAACTTTGTAGGTACTGCTTGACGACATCCGCCGTTTCCGAGTCGTCGAATACCCAGTTCTTGCTCCCGAAACCGTTGTTCTTAGAAATAATGTGATAGAGGCACCCGTTCCAGTGAAATATCACCAGTAAGTAATGGATTAAGGATCCGGAGCGAAATAAATTCGGATAGTTTGTGTGACGCTCGGTCCTATCCATGAACGCCCAAAATCTGTAATAAAATAAAATATTTAATAATTTTCTTTTTTTTAAATTAAAAAAAAAAAAAAGATAATAGCTTACCGGTAAATTTTAACGAGTCTAAAACTTCGTAGTATACTGTTAAATCCTATAGATAAGTATAAACAGTCGAGGGGCAGCAGGCACAGGCAGTCTATGTAAAAGGTGGTGCTGTTCATGTAATGCGTTCGCAGCTTAACCGAGTCGGTCTGCAATACGCCATCCTCAAGGTAGCCCGTACGGAAGTGGAAAATTATGTCCGCCACGTAAAGGAAGTCCGACAGATAGTCAAGACAAAACCACACCACTATCGTTTCTCCTGTGTTTATCAAAAATATAATATGATAAATTTTTTAAATGTCAATTAGGGTAATTGCTGTTGATGTAATCAAATGTTTTTAAATGTCACAAAATGAATAAAAATTTCAATTCTAATAAATTGTGTAATATTGATAACATAGTTTTTTATTTATTGTTCAACCGTCAGTTTACGCTTGATAAATTGTGATTTTCATCAAATTTAAAATGAAATATTTCAATAGTCATTGAACCTTTTTTTTTGTAAATCGAGCAATTCAAGCTTTAATATCCATCAATTTGTTACAAAACAAATTGTAACAACTCTCGCGTTTTTTTTTTCAAAAATTAAATAAACAAATTTTGTGTTACGTGAGTAAACCCTAGATCAAATTTCAAACCCTACTGCCCTCCTTGTTTAAATCATTTGTAATTTTATCAAGTACACCGAATAAAAAAAGCTTTGTTTAAAATCAACGATAAGAAAAAAAAAATAATAAAAAAATAAAATAATTTAATTGAATGAAAATTTCGTATTCCACTCTTTAGCCCCCTCCCCTTTCCCAAAGGCAATACTCCAATTTCCGAGTTCATTAAAATGCACAATTCACAGTCGATTTGAGTCAGTTCAAGTTGCCTCCCATCGTTGTCGTCGTCGTCGTCGTCAGCAAAGTCAAGTCCAAGCAGAATATCGCTGCTTCGTTGTTCCTTTGATTATCCCATACCAGTGCAAACGTAGCTCTCTCTCAGCCAATGAAGCAAAACACAAAGTGCCTGGAATTAGCTCGATTTTCTTGCAATCCTCTGCAATCCTCCTTCCTTTCCCTCCCAACCCCCCCACTTATCTCGTCCCACTGTCTTTGTTCCATTTTCAATTCCTCCAAACCATACACTCCAATATATACTCGAGTAAAACGTGAGAGAGTCTGAAATCGGGTATAGTACACGACAGAGAGACACGCAAGAAGGCAGTCGTTAGAAGGCAAGTCCCTAATTTGACGATTTCAACTGTACATGCTCGCGTTTGTACCTTTCTCCGAGGTATTTCCGACAAGGAAATGCGGTACAATTTAACCGAGCGTTTACAAAGCTTGCAGAGTAAGCAGAGAGAGAGAGAGAGAGAAAGAGGATAAGTGAGGCTTTGCTCAAGCCGAGTGATACGTGACTAGGATACAGTATAATAGTATAAAATATATAGGTATAGACTGACCGTTGATCTCCTGGAAGGCGAACCTATAGATGATGACCCAGAAGTTGTATAGAAAAGCCAACGATACAACCATCGACCAATAGTAGCATAGTCTACCAGCTGGATCGAAGACGAACGACCAGTTTGGTGCACCTGTTTTAAAGCCACGTTGACCGGATAATCCTGGATAACCACGGCTACCACGTTGCTGTTGCTGCTGCTGCACCGTATAACGCCTGCGAGCACACCCAGCCAATATTATCCTTGTCAAATCTTGCTCTTGATTTTCAAGCGATATTCTGGTACAAAAGAATTCATCCAAAATGCAGGGGTGATGGGGAAGGAGTCATAAAAGGATTTTTTTTTTTTTACTGTTTACGTGTGTTTTTTTTCTTGTTATGCATCTCTTTTTTTTTTAAACTGTATACGTACGTATTGTAATTGTAATTAATTATTATTACTTTGTTGTTATGTGGAAAGAAATTGTCCATATTAATAGTCAATATAATTAATTTTTGGTTTTTGAGGCAAAAAAAAATCATGGAAATTCTAAAATCTAAGATCTAAGCTTTTTTTTTTAATGCAAGCTAAAATTACGTGTTATAGATGTTTTATTATTTACACATGCCGATCCTTAAAAATTAAAGCTAAACTATATTAGTGTGCGTGAGATAAATAAAAAAAATAAAGGATCGTGCTGATAAATTTAATGTTATTATGTACAAAAAAAAGAGAAAAAAAGAAAAAATAAATTGATACTCACGTTTCGGTGCCATTACAGCCACCACTACCACCTAAATGGTTGATAGAAGCCGGGGTATGCAGATGAGATGGGGTACCTGGTGCACGTCCAGTCACGGCATTGAGCTTAAACCTGCTCCTCGGGTGGTCTTTACGTCGGGACTTGCGACTCAAATCAAGCTCGCTTGCACCTCGGTTCACGTAGCCCCCCTGCAGCGAATCTCGGGACGAACTGAAGTATCGCTATAAGGATGACGTGTATGGAAAATATTTTATAGTTTATTGAAATGTAAGGTTTGATGGAAATATCGATATTTACTTATTTTCTTATTTTTCTTTTTGTACTGTATTGTTTCTTTTTTTTTAAAGGGCTTTGTATTTTAAAAACGCGAGAGTGTTTTTGTACTTTAAAATGATGTCTTAAATATTCTAGACTTACTTTCTTTTGGAATAATATAATGGATCGAAGACGGGGGTTGGCTTTGTTTTCTTATTTTCTTTCTTTTTTGCTATAGTCTCTTGCAAGAAAAGAGGCTGGGCTGTATAAGTAATGTTGAACTTTTTTTTTACTTTCTGATTACTTCTTTTTTTTTTAGCTCGTTCGAAAGATAATTCTCAAAAGCTGATCAATATATTTTTCTTGGCAAAAAATTTATCGTAAAAGCACTACGATTTATAGCAAAAAATTATGCATTATCGAAAGTATTATTATAATAATGTAGTTTTTACTACAAAATTATATTATTTATAAAAAAAAACAAAATAAAATGCCCCGATTCATAAATACCAATGAATTAATTTACAAAAAAATGAATACCTGTATATACCACATATCCCACCCATTCACAAACAAAAACAATACATAAACACATACCTGCTGTTGATTCGGATGAAAATAATGATGGGTGGGCGTGTGTCGTCCCGAGAGCTTATTGCTCACGAAATCGAAGAGACCGTGTTTCGAGGGCATCGCGCTCCTCGACGATACATTTTCCATACTCTTGGCGTCGTCCTCGCCACGTAATCGACCACCCGTGGTATGCAGCTGTCGCTCTCGCGGATCGACGGAGCCACCCACAATGCAGCCGCCACCGCCCGTCGTCACGAGGCCGCCTGAAACAAAAAGAATAAAATAAATTATTAATTTTAGTTTTTTTATGAGGATTTATGATAATGGATTTGTTGTTAGTTTGAAATATTAATTGAAAATAATTGACGTTTAATTTGTTGAAATATATTTAATGATGAATTTAGGTAAGATAAGTAAATTTAATCAATTAAAAGATTAAGTAGTTTAAATCGATTATAGTCAGACGTACGAACGTACAAGATATAAATAATGATTTTTTCGTTAGATAACAAGCGACAGGCACAGGTATAGGTAAGTTTGAACAAGAAAAAGTATGTGTACGTTGCTGTATAGAGAGTCTGGTTTCCTGGAAACGAAGTTAAATTGGGCCCGTCTCTTGTCAATGTAACGGAAGCTGTACAGTACAACGTTGAAGTTATACTTGTTGGTATAGCGAGATTTAGCTATTACAGAGAAGTTGACCCTTAACTATATCGGATGAAATAATACAGTTAACGGTAAAACTTGTACGTTGCTTTAAAATTTAGTTTGTGGTTTTTTAAAATTTTTTTAATAAATTATTATATTATTTTTTATAGTTTTTTTACTCTTGATGTTATTTATAAAAATTTATGTAAATATCAATAAATTCAAGTATTAAATGCAAGTTTAACTATTAAATTATATTAAAGATTGAAATATTACAGTAATTCCAAAGAAGGGTATAATAAAAAATTTATCAAAAAATATATATCTTAGCATTAAACCTCTTAAGCTTAGACCACAATGTAAATATTATGCGCGCAAACTTTAAAGCTATATCTACACACACATACACATACAGAGGATATATACAAAGAGAATATATATGCGGGCATATCGCATGTTCTCTTTCTCTCTCTCTCAAGTTTTCTCAAACACGAAAAAATTATGCAAAACTTTACCAAGAACTCCTGCAAATGATATGAAAACATTACTAGGGAAAAAAAGAAGCTTTTTTGTTATTCTGAATAAACTGTATGAAAAAAAAGCTTCAAGCTCTTATGAAAAATTCAGAACGACGTATGATAAGATTCAAAGGTAATAATAATAAACTATGATATTCGTCTACATATTATTCTAATTCATTTTTTTTTTCTACTATTATTAAAAACCATATGTTTGAGTAAAAAGCTATAATCAATATTTAAGTCTGCTATTTTAATCTCTAAAAATGAAACTATATGTCCACATATAACTTTATAATACTAACAAATTAAACAAACAATTTTTAATTCTTTTGCTTTACTCCCTTTTTTTACGTTTCAACATTTTAACTCGAATAAAAAAAAAAAGAAAAAAAAATCCAATGTCAATAAACAGTACACGAATGTTTGCACTTGATATTCCATAATCGATGCAATTTCAACGTACAGTTAAACAATAACCCCATACAAATACATACACACATTGACTCGTACATATATAACGATTCTCATCGTGCAATTTGCTTACACTCGGTATTTTTACGATCGACTTGGTTTATCGTCATGATCAAGCGCGTCTCGCACCAATAACCCTTCTCTTTTTCTTATTCTAAAAAAGAAAAAAAAAGGAATTGAATAGCAGAGCATATTCTAGCAGTCGCACCTCGACGGGCTTTCATGTATACATACATATCCATATACACAGCCAACTATATCCACGACTTCCAAGCTTTTTCTCACGCGTGGTCCGAATTGCCGACTTAACAAGATACGCAAGCGTTCTGCCATAGATACCTATATACATGTATAAAACCGAGCGGCGGAGTGCATCGGACTGAAAAAAATGCTGAGTCTCGCTTTGGCGTACCTCTCTTTTTCTCTCTCTCTCTCTCTCTCTCTCTTTTTATTTTTTTCTTTTACTCTATCTCCTACAAAAGTCTTGTCATCTCCTGGCTCGCGCCAACTTTAGTTTTCTTTTTTTTTCTTCTTCTTTATAGCTAGAAAGAGGAGAGAGAGAAAGAGAGAGAGAGAGTGTTGGTGTAAAAGTGCTGTGCTCGTCCACGGCAGACTGGTCCCGCCTAATTATCAGGACTTTTTCTCGATAATGAGACAGGATAGGAAAGGAGAAAGGGAAAAAAAAGCAAGGAAGCGCGTAGAATTCAACGAAGCGCGGTTCATTTAATTTTTTTTTTTTTTTTTGACCCTCTACCATGCGGCGCCGATATTTTTTTTTTTTTTTTTATTGCTACGCAAGCAAGCATGATGTGCTTCCACACACCCGTGGACGCTGACCTTTTTCCTCTAACGCGTACGCATACACATACACACAATTCGTTCGTTCATCCCTTCGTTTTTTTTAACGTGTTATTTTTATTTTTATTTTTTGCTTCAGTGCACGCTTTTTCAATATGCATTACGCACGTGCCATTTTTTGGGTAGAACGACAAGCGAACGCTTGGAATACCACATATATGCCTCCTCCTTCTCCTATTATTTTCCAACAACCATCCAGAATGTCGCCAACTGCGCTTATGCGCAAACACGCGCATTCTTTCTCTCTCTATTTCTCTCTTGCATAAATAAAAACATGCTTGTGTATGCCTATATATAAATCGTATGTATAAGAGGCGAAAACAAAAGGCTTTTATCGGGTAGAAACGATGTGATGTTATTTACTTCGTAGGTACACTTGCTAATGTAATTATATGTTAAAAGTTTGTCACTCATAATTTTCATTTTACTTTCTTTTTTAAAGAGGAAAACTATGATGTTTAATCAAAATGATGTTTTAATAATTTTTGAGTTACTAATTTTTGTTATGGACTAATTGTTGTTTATTAATTACTATTTAATTAAGAATATATTTGTTTATTATTTATTACATCAAGATTTAAAAACTCTCAAATATTTTCAAAAAATTTAAATGAAAATTTTTAGTTATAGTTTTAAAAGTTTTGAGTTACAGAACAAAATATTTTTTTTAATTTTGTTTAAAATAAAAGTACCTCTTGTATGGCAAACGTTCAAAATATTTTTTCCAAATTGAACTCGCACGTTTTGATTAGCAATCTAAAATAAAAAATAGAAAAAAAATTCTCCAATTCCCCAAAACGACTTAAACTGTCAATCCAGCATACCAGACTCTCAGTATTAAAAAAAGAAAAAAAATTTTTTTGGCAAACAAACAATTTTCAAAAAAAAAAAATTGTATAACAATTTAAAAATTTTTCGAGAATCTACGTTTCAACCACAAATATTTCTCTCGTTACCAAATTCAGACAAGACTAAACTAAAATTTTCACTTGGACCAGTGCATTTTTCACTCTCACATGTTCATTCGCGTGTTAGGTTACCATGGTATATACTACCACACATCCTTCTCCCCTTTAACACGAAAACGAGCAGTCCCAATGCACGTGTGCGCGTGTCCGGATGATTTTCGTTTCACGTTACGAACAGACAGATCGCGTTGCCGCTGTGATCACTTTGCAACCAGCAAACGTATGGTGTCGGGACAAGCGTAAAAAAAAAAGAAAAAATTAGAGAGAGGTTTGGAATAGTGGTAGGTGAAAAAATAAAATTCAACGAATATACGCGTGTTGAATTTAATTGGAGAAATTTTAGGTGATTGACTGAAGGGATGTGAGATTATATAACACCAGTTATACTCGGTTACTTTGGAATTGAAAGAAAGGGGGATAATAGAATAGGTGGAGGATTGGTTTGTTTTTGTGAAATTTGAGGATTTTGAATCACGGAAATATGAGTTTCATCATATCGAGCAAAATGTGTTTGAGGATTGGGTTATCAGATTTTTAAAGATATTTAATATGTGTTTGATAAATGATTATTTTACAAGAAAAGATTAATAGCTCTGTTGGTGGGTTACCGATTTTTAATTTATTAAATATAAATTTATATAGGTAGAGAATATCAACAAATGTTTGATTATCTATTTTACAAATTTATCAATTAATTAACTTTAAATGAAGATATCCTTGATTATTAAAAATATTTTAAACATTAACTACATAAAAGTAATCTAAAACACAAAAAATTTAGTCTTTACCATATTCTAGCACTTTGATTCTCCGAAAACTTGACCATTCAATACGAAAAGAGTAAAGACACACGAATAAAAGTATCTCACACTCTCACCATCTCTACAGTTCGTTATCCTCTCAGAAGATATCTCATCGAGCTTTAACTTGACAGCTTCATCAGACTATCGTACCTACTCTCTTATTTACGGTGATCGACTACATTCACATCTAACGGGTACAGTTTGGTATATACATATAGTATATAAGAGTCGTTTCATCATGCAAATTGCCCGGTACCCGATAACCGAGTACTGCATTCTCTTTTTTTTTATTATTTTTTTTTTTTTTTTTTTTTGTGAGCATACTGCCATCAACGGACGATCGATCTCACGGATAATCGAGCCGCGCTGGATTAAAGAACAGAAAGCTGCAAAAGATCAAGCGATGTAAAAGAGTGAGAGAGGATTAAAAAGAGAGAGAAAATAGAGAAGGGGTATATAGGGAGATGATAGAGAGATAGTATAGCTGGAAAATAGAATTCGTTTATGGAAAAGTCACATGGAGATGAGTTTAAATTCGAGGAATATATTATATAGATATATATCTTTTCTTTGAATATTTATTCTTGATTCTGAAGCATGCGTAAAATCAATTCAGTCTGTTTCGCTTGTCAAAAAAAATAAAGGCAGCTTTCTCTCTTAAGTTAATTTCAAAATCGTTCTTAGTGAGCTTGCAAGCTTTCACACACGCAACAACAAGCTTTTCATGTTAATTTACAATTTTCAATATGCTTATATTTGCTCTTGGTTCACCAAAACAACAGCAACTCGAGGTGTTCTCCAAAAGCCTTCTACTGACTCTCTATCTCTCTTTCTCTTACTCGACAACTTCGATTACAAAGCTTCTCTTTCTCGCTTCTCCTCCTTTCCCTCCAATTCTCTCTTACTCTACGGTTACGATGCTTCTGCCGAAGTTCTCTCTCTCTCTCTCTCTCTCTCTCTCTCTCTCTCTCTGAACGCGAAGCCTGTAACTCGGTACGCTTCCTGTAATTCGGCCTCCCCAAGTGTGTACTACTACAACTACTACTACCTAAAATAGCACGTATGCGGAAGCTTTTGTTGAAATATCAAGCGAATATGCTCTTATGCAAACATATACCTATATATATAACTAACTATATTCCTCACGTCCATTTTGCTTATTATTATTATTATTATTATTATTATAAGCCTTGCTGCTTTTGATATAAGTAAGCTGTTGTACAAACAATATACTTATATTGATTTTATGTATATATTTCAGATATAGTATAAATAAAAAGTTTGTGATTGAGCTTAAAGCTTAATAAAAATAATATACCTATACATCGCGTTAAAAATAATGGAAAATAAGAAGGAAAAAAAAATAAATATGTGATTAACCGAAAAGTCCTGCAAAAAAAAAGAAGAGATTATCGATTCTTTCTATCATCCCGTTCTTCTTTTTATCGTTTTATTTCTCCTGTCAATAGCCAGCCAAAGCTTTTATCTCGAATATATATATATATA